>OU015493.1:26107948-26172948 GCA_907164885.2 Dolomedes plantarius | reverse complement strand
ATCGTGTCCTGAGCTATTCTAAAAGTTTCAAATGTCTAGCTACTCGGGAAGTTAGTTAAAAATCGGTTGCAAGATTTGTACTGGACAAACACACGCACAAACAAGAAAGCAAGTTAATAAAAACATGGTAAAAAAATCTTTATAGTTGTTTTCGTGGGTTGTGGTATTTGAACATGAAAAACCTTTTACGTTAGAATCAGTTGAATTACGTTGAATTATTAGTAGTCAGTTGTTTAAAGGTGAAGAATGCAGTAAGAATTGTAAATATTCAAAGAGCTTTTCCACTTTTCATTTTCATATTTAGTTAACCCCTACGTTTTTTAAAGACACGTTTTATGCTATGTTATTGACCTAATTGAAATTTTATTAAACAACACTTTATTAAGTATGCAATAGTAGGAACCATAATAAAGCGATCAAGAGTGATTTTGCCCCAAATGGATTTTAAAAAAAAAGTTGCGAAAGATATTTCTTTCAAAATAGAGCTATTCATTTCCTTTAAAAAACTGGCCATGATTTTTTTATTACAAATTAATGAAATGAATGATTCAATGGACGCTTTGAATTTTCATGAAAAGCTTTATAAATAGCTAATTTCAGTTATAATTTCCCGGATGTTTCTTTCAATATGTGGACTTAAGAATATTCATTAAAAAAATAGCATTAAGGTACTGAATTTTATATTTACACAAAAAAAAACTGTATGTTTTTTTTTTTTTTAGTTTAGAAATAAAATTTATATTTCAACGCAACAGAAGTAAAAATATGAATTTTGAGCTTAAAATGCAGCTTCTAAATATAGTGCACGGTGCAAAGTATAACAAGTTAAAATTTAAAAATGTGGTTTAGATGTAAGACCGATAAATCGTATAATTTTCAACATCTTACCTTTAACATTTAGCTCATGCAGAAGTTAGTTATAAGAACTAGAGGAGAACTTTTACACTTATTTTGAGGGCTAGATTTCTGTTGATGAGAGGCACTTAAAACTTATTTTTTATGCTCAAAATGTGAGGAAATACTAAACATTTGCTTCCAGACTATAACTTCAACATTTTTACAACGTTTAGATTTTTTTCTTTTCCTGTAGAAGTTGACTGAATACAGTTAAACTTATGGTTACAATTTTCTGACTACTGCATTTCTATATTTCTTCAGACTGAACTCATCAGAATTTTATGAATTTAAAAATCTTACAAATATTTACTCAAAAATTTAATGCATAATTTTCTGAAAATAAATGAATGTATAAATAGATACTGTGTAAAATATTTACTACCTAACGCATGCCCGAATTCAAATGACTTCATTAACAATAATAAGAAGGGAGCGTTGGCCCATTTGGCAAAAGCTGTGAGCCAGTGATCTGAACGTCTCTGGTTCGATGCCGGTCGCTGACAAATCTATCGCCGTGTAGGCTGATGGCGGCTGGTGCATGAAAAATCTGTCGGGGCTGCAATGTACTCCAAGTTCTCAAAATTTACCTCTGGAGGTGCGGGGTCAAGTGTTCCGGTCTCGTCACTTGGTTCGGTTCAAATTTACGGGACCGGTCCTTTAGCCAAGTCGGACTCCGACCCTTGTGGTGCTATTTAAAACCGGAGCCACTCCACTCTACCCTATAACCTTTATGAACTTCATCTGATATAATGTCGGTCAAGGGAGATAAGCCACACACAATAATAACAGAAAGCCTATTTACAAATAATTACATGGCGCATTAGCCATCTCATCCACGAAACCTCACTGCTTTGATCAAAGTTATTTGCACTCCAGCAGGAACTCTAAATGACATGAATTGAATCTTCTGAAATATATCTAAAGTTTTCGACGTTTGAATATTGCAAATTGTTTCTTCATATCACGTGCTTTACTTACAGCAGCAGATTAAAATTAGCTTCGACTTGCTGCTCGGAAATATCGCATGAATTGCCACTGCGTGAATGATTATTTGCCGAGCTGGAGTGCCTGTAAGCAAGTTTTTTAAGTGAGGGGAAGAGAAGCCAAGGGGTACAAGTGACTTTAAAAAAATCAAGTGCTGTTATGTAGGGTTAATATTCAAGGTAAATATACTACAGTCAATATTCAAGGGATGTACACTAGAACCATAATATAAGCATTATAGACTTGAGAGTTTCAGGGAATTTATCAAAAGGATTTAACTTTAAACTGCGTTTTCACAAAATGATGGAATTGTCAATTGGACCTCTTGGCTTCTCACTTGCTCAAGTTCGAACAGCGTGCATGGTGAAAATTAGTGGGTGTGTGAACCAAGCCTATTCAGGAATTCGATAAGCTTATGGGCAAGCAGATTGATTCACCGAACTACGCTCTGTTCTGCGGAGAAGTGGTCACATTTCGAATCTTATTTTGTATAGTAACGTAGGATTCAAGGTAATCAGTTCTCACATTCTGTGGCTCCTGTAGGAAATTCATTACCCTGATGACCGTGAAAGGACTCACACACTCACCATATGTTTCAGGCATGCCCCTCCTGTTTGTTTATTCTCTTCGCAAAAATAAAAGAACTATTGAGAGGAAAACATCATCAGACAAGGACAATGGTTCTTCAAGCACGGGGACTATAGTCTGCAGACTACAATAAAAATCGTTAACACGGGTAATATTTGAATCTGTTAAGGTATTATATAACTGTAAATGATAAAAAATATTCTGTTGCTACATAACAGTAAATATTTGTCTTTTTTTGGAGATGAATAAAACTATTTTTCAATTAAATCCATATCTTACCTTTGTTTTTTCGGGTCCAGGTAAAAAGCCTTTTTAAAATATATTAAGCTTACATGATATGCAATTAGTTACCTTTTAGAAACTTTTCAAGTGCCAAAAAAGTTAAGAAAATAAACGATTTAAAATATGTTTTTTTTTATTTTTGACTAAATTTATCCATTATAATGTCTGAAAGCATTTAGCAACGATCGCATATACCGTTTCAAGAAAGATATTGATCATGTAACACTATTATATATCACCAGTATTCACTTAAGCTACGTTCCACTTGAAAATATAGCGTTTAAATTTATTTTCCGTCTACCATCTTTTTCTTATTTGCAACAAATTCCCATGAGCTCTGAATCTAAATGTTCATTCCAAAGAACCAAGATAAGTGAATAAAATAGTGATGCTAAAAGCTTCGCTTTGAGTACAAACGAAGTTACTGATAACGCATGAAAAATTAGGCTTGATAAAGTTTTAACTTTCATCTTTTTTTATCGGCATAGTAAAAGAGTTGTTTAACATCAAAAAGCTTGTACCTTTCCAATTTTTTTCAAACAAACATGGAAGGAACTCTTTTAATTTTCGACCGTAAATTATCGTTGAAGAGCGATGAATGTGTTTTGTTTTTATTTCCCATGGAAAAGGTAAACGCAAAAGGAAGTGCTGTTTGGAAATTCATCTTACAGGATCTTAGAAGTACGTTTAACAACGCAGTAAGATAACTCAGATAACAGATTAAATAGCAAAAAATCATTTACAGCTTTATTTGTAGGGTTACTATAAAAGAGAGAGAAACGGCAAGGGGGTTGTTTTCCCACAGGTTAAACCGAGTAACAAGTATGTTGAAATAATATTACAGAGGGGATAGAGACTTAAAGAAAGATACGTGTAGGATTACTCAATACAGGTATTAATACTGGTATCTATATCTGTATTAAGTAGGAATACAGGTATTTTCCGTGAAAGTACCGAGGAGACTTTTACGTCTCCAAAAAATTAAGAGGGCTTATAATGTTGATCTGTGATGGAAAAAAGGCTATGACTGAGAAACGAAATAAAAGTGAAACTTGCGCAGTCTCTTAAAATTTTATAGTTAGGAAAATATTTGGATGAACTTGTTCAAAATCAAGATGCCAGAAAAAGATGTAATAATCAACAACTATTTTATTCTTCGTTTTTATATGATGACGACTTTACAGAGACTCTTCAAGACAGTTGTCAAAGCAGGCTTCAGAAAAATTCGTAATTTTTTACAAAATATAATCAATGTCTACAAATTAGTGTCGCAGTTCAGTACAATGTTTTTGAAATTCTGTGGTGCTTCATAGAATTTAAGAGCTCCCTGAAAATACTCTAGGTTTCCTAGAAATAAGTCGTCTCTGAATGAAATTTAAGGAACAGCTTTCTAGCAAAATATTTTTGGCTACAAATTGATCATAACTTTCTTCAAGAACCTTGAACAAGATTTAGAGAGTTGTAATCCTTTGTGATATTAAAAATCAGCGCTGAAGCTTATTAGAATCTCTGAGTATCTTCCAAATTTGAAGAGCAAAAAGATTTTACTAATTCCGTTCAAACTTAAAGAAGAGGAAATAGGATTTCTGAGAGTGGTTTGAGAAAATTTTATTGAAGTTACGTTACGAAACTTAGCTACGAGTAAATCCTAAGTTTGAAGTGTTTCGGTTGTAATTTCTTACGTGATATATTTGAAGAAAATCCGTATTGATTGAAAGAGACTATTTGAGTTTTATAGTTTGTAACAGTATATATGTGAGTACCTGTTTATTTAAAAATTAATTAGTTCAACACTCTGAACGCTGTACGTATACATGTAAGAAAAGCTTTCTAGATATATTAAAGCGTAGGAAGTTGTAACATTCTTCACATCAATCTATTTTTTTTTATTTTTCATTACAACTGTAAATTGACTGCAGTTAAAAAGACTTTATATTAATGTTTATTTTAGTAATAATTTTATGCGGTTATGACGTCCAACAGCACATTGACAATCTATATTTATTTTTTGCTAGAAATTTAATTTTTCAAAATTTTTTAAAAGTATCCTTTAAGACTCATATAAATGCAATAGATATCTTTTAAGTGATTCATATTTGAAATAATCTGCAGAGTTGTTAATACTCATCTCAGCTTTGACACAACACAGCATTCGCTAGAAAAACCGCCATTAAAGTAGGGTTACCTAACGCACAATAAACCGCCTATTCTCGTCTCTTAAGCGAGACTCAGCACGCCGCTCTCACTTCTACAGAACAGTGGATCAGCGCAGATTTAAGTCAATTGAAATGCAAATCTTTCCATGCGAAAAACATAAAAGACGCTGCCAAACTGTCAAATACACAGAATGAATGAAAAGGTCGATACTGGAGAGAAAACTGCGTCATTCTCAAGAATGAAACAGGCCGGAACACGATTTAACACCTGGAGAGATTTTCGATACTCGGGGTTATCAATAGTTTTATATGAATGAATCTTTTCTCAGGGTGAATAATTTTTGTTTCATATGATGACAAATTTAAGTTAACCTGTCATGGATTGTTCGCAAAATATGGCTATAGATTCTACGATATTTAAAGAATCGTCTAAGGGATTTGTAACCTAAGACATTTTTGGGAATAACTAATCTAGTAAATGATATTTAATTATATTCTTAATTTCACTATGCAGCTCTCACCAAAGCACAGCGATTTCTAGAACGATTGTTTGACTTACCTCAGTGTAAAAATGAAAAAGCTACCTGTTTCAGGGAATAACGTTTCTGGGATGCCGGTTTACCTGCTTAACGTTTCGCCCATTTGTATCTCAAATAGACCATCTTACCCTTCTAGTTATATTCCCATTTATGTAGTATGCCCAAAAAAGCTTTTCATTTTTACAGTGGGGGGCTGGGGTGGATTATTTTGTTTTATTTGTAAAGTAAATATATAAGCTTTCCATATATAGGAATCTAGATACTGCTAAAACAGGGCTTCTCAACCTGGGGAGTTACGCCCCTCTGGTGAGGCGTGGGGGATAATCCGATTGGGGGAGGACGCGAATGGTTGGCAAAAAAATATGTGACGTATCTTACTAGGGTTACTTACACGCACACACACACACATATATATATATATATATATACATGAAGGCCTTATTTGACTAGTGGTCCAATTCCATTCTTGCTCATTTTGAGATACAGACCCTTAAAGTCTAAAGAGCCTTAAAGTGCTGAGAAATGACTGCTGAAATCTGATTTGTAATGCCCTCTGTTAGCAGCAGAAATAAGCTGGAGGTGTACCAGTTTAAAAATAAGATAGAAATGACTTGTATGAACACGAAAGTGAGGCTAACTCTATTTTTTTTAAAAGTGGAGTTGGGCCACTATTCAAATTTGGCCTTCACACACACACACACACACACACACACACCCACACACACACACATATATATATATATATATATATATATATATATATATATATATATATATATATATATATATACTAATATATATATGTGTGTGTATATATAGATTTATATATATATATATGTATATTTATATATATAATGTATATATACATATATATATATATATTTATTTATTAATTAATTAATTTATTTATTTACTTATTTATTTATATAGACCTCAAGGGGGGGGCATAGGGCAAGAATATAATTCAAAAGGGGGCGAAGACAACTGTTGAGAACCACTGCACTAAAATGTAGTAGGTCAAGAGATCAATTTCATGGAAAGTTGAACGAAATAAAGATAAAAAGGAATTCAAGTTATACCCTTTTGAATCACATATATTTTTAGAATCACGAGAAATATTTTTGTGTGGAAGGGCCTTAAGATACAAGCCTCTAATAAAATATTAATGAGTAAATATATAAGCTCTAAAATTTTTTACTCTTTACCTTAAAAAACTGTTTAAATGAAGTTTATGGATTACTTTTACAGGAAAATTAATGAAACCATATTTATATTTTTAGAAAAAAAATTGAAAATTTTATTATGCTAAATTATGCAGTATTCGCGGTAAATGAGTAGCTTCCGGCCCTAAGTACTACATAAAATTTCCCGTTAATATAGGAGATATTTATTAGCCGTATAATCTTCAAACTTGAGGTTTTATTACGTGCACCAAATAGGTTCCGAGATTGTTAATTGAAAAATAATGATTTTAATTTGAAAAAAGTTCACTGTGAAACACCATTAAATTGTTTTGTCCATACTTTTAACTATTATCATTGCTAATTAATAACTATGCAAATGTGTATGTAATTCATAGTTAATTTATTTAAATTTGCTTTTTTAATGTTTATAGTTCTAGCTCAGAGATATTGAAAAAAAAAGTCAATGCATTTTTGCGTGCTCTATGCTGGGATAATGCTTATGTACATTTATCTCAATTTGTGGATGTCTTCACTTCTTTTCATAAATATTAATTTGCCGTGTAGCAATGGAAACTTCACAGTAATTATTTAAATTTTTTTATGCTCATATCGTATGCATAACAATGTTTATGCGGTATGCTGAAAGGAGTGCAAGAATAGATTTATCTGATAAATGCAGAAATGATTTTTTTTTAACATTTAAAGAAAAACGGATAATTTCCATGAAATCCGAGCCTATCTTTAATTTACGAAGATTTTAACAACAATTGTCGTTTATCAGTCTCCAATTTAATGAACCTTTTTCTCTTTCAATGATTGTTCTTTATTCGAGTCAAGAAAATGTTCGATGCAAATTACGATGAGCATTCGTAAAAGAAACATTGAAACTTTCAAGAGACGCTTGGAAATAAAAGAATCAAAGATTTTTTTTAGATTATATTCTATTATGATACACAAAAGAAAGCTTTTTCCAAGCCAAAGACACCTTTTAGCAATTTAAAACTTCGAAAAAAAATGAAAAGAGGAAAATCGAGGAGGGCAATTGGAATCACGTGTTAATTTCAACGAAAGAAAGACATGAAAGGAATTGAAACAATGTTTGTGTATCTTTTTCATACGGTGATGCTCATATAGGGTCAAGCAAATAAAGGAGATCGAAAGATTAAGCGATTAATCTTTCAAGGGATTTAAATAATTACAAAAGTATTATTCAGATGATTTAACATTCCTTTGTATCATTTAAATAGAGTATCGTATGACAGGAGAGAGTGATTTTACTTTTTCAGCTTGGATGAATGCAAGAAGATATTGACACAATTAATTCAAGTCACAAAAGACTTCCAAATTCTTGTTAGTGATTTTTGTTGTTTAGCCTATCTTTAAGATGAATGCCCATATAATTATTTTTTTATTCGTAAAATAGTTTTAACTTCATGCTTAGAAAATAGGATTACTTAATTTTTTTTTATATAGACAGAAATGCAAATTTTTGCATGTATCCCTTATACTTCACTTTTTGATCTCAAATTAATAACGCATATTGGTCGATATTTTTTATATTATATGTAGGGGTACGTATATTTCGCATAAAAAATATCGAAATTTCACAACAAAAAATACAATAAAATTTGGCATTTATTTACAAAAAACATATAAATTAAAAAATTACGAATTTATTTTAAAAATCACAATTTTTCTTACTTGGATAGGTAAGCATCCAAATTCTTAGTTAAAAGCTAACATTGTAGTATTCTCTACATTCTCTTCCTTAAGTCTTTGCCTTCTGTCATTAATTACTATGTTGTACATACTAAAATATCTCTCAGCATCTGCGCTGTTAATGGGATTATAGAGGCTTTGTATAGCTACCTTTGCAAAGTTAAGGAAACAGCATTTCATTTCGATTAAAATCTGTATAACTTCAACAGGAGTCTCTTGGTTGACTACTGTAAATAGCTGTTTGTGAAAATGGTTGTATCCGTCGCTGAGCCCCATCCCGTTGTGTTTCTTTAAAAAATGGTAGTTTAGAGAAGCTTTCAAATAATAAATTTGTGTTCAAAGACGAAAATTATATGAGTGAATAAATGTGAAAATTAACTTCCGCATTTATTCGCTCATATCGGCAAATTTCGCATTTATTCGCATCTGTTTCGTAAATACGAAAATTACGTATCCCTAATTATATGTCTGCTTCAAAATTTAGTATTTACCGTGGATGAACCCTTACACTAATCTACAATTCTCTACCTTGTCTGTTGAAGAACACTCATCTCTTTCAGAACGTGTCAGATATCTAAAACGCATAAGGCCGGCCAGAGTACCGAAGTGAGGTAAAGGAGCTAACACTTAATTCTTTAAAACTAATTCTTAACAGAAATGCTCTTTAACCTTTCATTTTCTTGACCAGGGTCCAAACTGTAACGTTGATATTCTTAAACGTATACCGTGTTGTAAAAATCTATCATTCCTGCGAGATGTTCATCCCTGTCTCGTAGCTAAACTATCTTTAAAAGACTGATGAATTTATTCAGATCCTACGGTGGGAGGAGTGCATGAGATTCCCCGAGACTTTAGAAGTTTGAGATGGCCTAGAAAATACAGGGCTACTAGAGCCCTGTATAAGACCTGGAAGCCAGAGAAATAATTTTCCAAGGGCCGTAGTTGCTTTTACACCCGTCCGATATTTTTAAAGTAAAAAGAGAGACTGGCGTTTTACAACAAGCTACAATGATCTTCTCAAACTCCACCCAAAGTATAGAAGTTCTTGTTCTTAACGAATGAAACCTCCGATATCTAGAGGCGAAATTGCTAATTTCAATTGAAAGTAAACTTCTTTTCCTGTTTTCTTAATTATCGGTTTTTTAGGGTTACTGTTGAGTTCTACATACCCCTATACAACACTCTGTGGCTCTTTATTTTAACTGCGAAATTTTATTACTACTATTGATGCTCCTTCCTTCATTGTTTGCTTTTTCCGCTGTCTTGTTCTGAAACTGCGGCATGTCGCTCTATTCTCACAGCCAGCTTTTCCAACTCAACTCTTTTCACTCCCCTCCCCCTCCCCCTCTTTTTCTTCTGACACTGCGTGCCGTCACTCTATTCTCACAGTGATCTTTTCCTGCTAAGCTCTATCCTTTAATGTTTCTTGTTTTCTCCCCGCTTTCAACTGAATCAGTGTCACGTCGTTTCGTTCTCAAATGGAGCTTTTCCCACAAGCCTCCTTTCTCTATTATTTCTTACGTTTTTTATTCCGTCCTCAGTTTGTAGCTGTCTTTCATCCATTTTTGCGATTTTATTGCAATTGATCACTGTCACATTTCACTGGTACCTACTTCGAGTTTGTAGCCAAGTGGTGACTTCGGACGAAGCCTTTTTACTTTTTAATATGAATCTACGTTATGACGTTTTGTAAGTTCCGATAGAGGAGAGTGCAAGGTTTACGGAAAAAACTAGTGTCATAAAAATTTGGGTAAATGAAAGTGAACATAACTTAACAATTGTAAGCATGCATGTATAAACACCTTAATCTCACCAATTTTCTTTTTTTCTTCTTTTTTTTAACTGAACGCGGAGGCACTTTGTGGCCAGACATTTGCCATGAGACTGTTGGGCACGAGACATACACCACGAGACTGCTGGCCATTCATTTAAGGGGGCACCGTATAGGTGCAAGCATTATCTCCTGTAAGCCGATCCCGTAATATAGAATCGAATCAAGTGACGAGACTGGCACACTTGACCCCCAAACTGCAGAGGTAAATTTGAGAACTTGGAGGATATTTCAGCCAAGATAGAGTTTTCGTGCACCAGCTGCCTTTAGTGTACATGATGGTGGATTTGTCAGCGACCAGCATCGAATCAGTGACGTTCAGATCACGGGCTCGCTACCTTTGCCAACTGGGCCACCGCACCCTATATTTTACCAATGTAAATATCTGTATATCGGAGGTAAAGGACACGAAGTCCATTTCTTAAAAGCAGATTGTTTAACTTTATTCCTTCATTTTTTAGCATTATTTTCAGTAGAGAAAAGCTGTTACGCGAATGTTTATACAAAAGAGACCTTGCCCATCGAAAATGGCACCATGTCCTACCATTGTGTACAGGTAAAAAGCAGTAATTAGATTTCTTTAAGCTCTCCTGGGAAATTCAAGCATTGTGAGATAGTGTTCTATACCTCCGAGATACAGATATATAACGAGTGAAAACTGAGCATAAGAACAGGTAACTTGTCAATTAAAATTCAAAAATGATGAATTTGATTAAAATAAAAACCGAAAATGGAATTCGAAATACAATTATCAGAAGCATTCACATCGATCTATTTTACATTTCCAATAACAAAACTACGCTAACCTTCTTTTGAAGGTTTTAGGATAGAGGCAAATCAAAGAAAAAAAAGTTCTACAGCAATAAAATTTAATTAAAAACGCCTTTAATATGCTAATAATGTGTGTGCTCAATGAAATGCCCCCCCCCCCAAAAAAAAAACTACTTCTGCATAAACTTTTAAGTAACTCAAATGGATAACTAACAAAACTGTAAAAAATTGCATTTTTGAATACAACTTAAATTAGTTGAAAAAATATCAGTTATTACTAAACATATATCTTCCATATTTTAAAACTGTTAAAGAATGTGTTAGTTGGAAAAAAATGTTAGGGAAATAATTTAAAGTAATATCTACCGTACTTTCTTCGCAGAGTAAAATTTTATAGCTCTTTTGTATTTTACAAAAAACTTCAAGGAAGAAAAATACAAAATATCACGTGCTCGAAGCTTTAACAGACGGACCACTAATAAAGAATAGTTTTTCTCAAGAGCCTGGTTGATTGATTTTTCTATTTATTTTTTCCAGGTCGTTGCTTGATTAAAACAGGCGATATTGAAGTTCTTTTCTTGATTGTTCATTCAATGCAATCAGTTCAAGAACAGGACGGAACACATGTAGGAAAAAAAATTAACATTGGAGAATAACATGAGATTCTTAAATGGAGGAAATTATTTCACCTTGTTAACGATGTCCAATGTATTTTTTAGTGCGTCTGCTGTTAGATTGTGTGGGCAAAGGAAATGAAAATTGAGCGGGAGAGTTATTTAGAATACCAGAAGGGGAAAGAAATATATTGGGAAAATAAATTAGAAGAATTTTACCTGAAATTATAAAGCCTGGTATATATTTATTCCTTAAGCATTTTTCATTCTTAAAATTGGTATAATATTTCTTGTAACAGTTTTTTTTTTCTTTTTTAAATTGAGCGTACTGAGAAAAGTAAACACGTGAAAGTGAAACATAGAAGAAATTAATTTTCAGACTTATGCTTATGTTTCCAACTAATGTATTTAGATACCAAAAACATCCTTTTGTTTTGCCTGCAATATTTGTTAGCATATAATTCCTACTATGGTACAAATAACTCTAAAGTTTACAGTGTGTGTGTGTGTGTAAGTAAGTAACGATAACGCCCCACCATTATTACTTGTCGCGTATTCTAAATTCTCCTCAATAAATCACAGCCCCTATTTCAAATTGCGACCTAGGAATAAATGAATTAACCAACTATTCTATTCCATCAACTTCACGCGAGGAACATTAAAGATATTTTTAGCCTCCTACACACTAACAGGCGCGTGGAAAGATGAGTCCGGATGTTCAGAGTCATGAGACTTTGAATCATACCTTCCCGTAGTCAATCATGTGTTCGTTTCTAACCAATTATAGAATTCTAAACAACTAGCGCCCCCATAGTATAAAAGGTCCTGCAGAAGATTTTCGCATTCTCTGCGTCTTTGCTCTTGTCTTGACCCTTCGCACGTGTCTCCTTATCTAACCCTCCACCTATATGCCGGTGCTGTCTGATTCCGTCATTGTTAAAACTTCTGTGTATCTTCTTTTATGTGTGCTGTCTGAACTATACTTCCCTGGAATAAAATACTCCAGCTGTTCAATGTGTTCCTGGTCTTTTCTAGAGTGTTTTTCCGCCACAACTTGCCAATATACATATATATATATATATATATATATATATATATATATATATATATATATATACACTCAAGAACCCTAACATTATGACCACCCCTACATTTTGCAATGAATTCGCCTGGATGACGTGGAAGTCACATGATCAGGTGGAAGTGGTATTTAACTGCTGGTGGAGAGTCTGAAGAATCATTCTTTCACTTACTTCTGTGTGTGATGGGAAAGGCTGCAGATCTAAGCGACTTTGATAGAGGGCAGATTGTAATGGCTCGAAGGCTCGGAACAAGTATTTCCGAAACTGCACGACTCGTGGGTTGTTCGCGACCTACAGTTGTTAGTACTTATGCAAAGTGGATGAATGACGGTGAAACCTGCGGTAGACGACATGGTGTTGGACGTCCACACGCTATCAAAGAAAAAGGTCGTCGGAGACTGTCTCGCATGGTGAAGCAAAACCGGAGCCAGACAGTGGCTCAGCTGACAGCCCAATACAATGCAGGGCCAAGTAGAATAGCATCGCAGCACACTGTTCAGCGGACACTGTTGGATATGGGGCTACGCAGCAAACGTCCCACTCGTGTGCCTTTGCTGACCAAGCGTCATCGCCAACTGCGCCTGCGCTGGGCCCGGGAACATTGAGACTGGTCCATGGATCAGTGGGAGAGAGTTGCCTGGTCAGATGAATCACGGTTTGTCATTCATCACGTCGTGTCAGGATACGCCGTCTTCCCGGCGAACTGTTGCTCCCTCAATGTACAGTAGGTCATACACAGGCCGGTGGTGGCGGTATTATGCTTTGGGGGACGTTCTCTTGGGCGTCTATGGGACCCGTGGTTGTGGTAGAGCAAACCATCAATGCTACAGGGTATCTGAACATCATTGCGGACCAGTTGCACCCTTACATGGCCTCTGTTTTTCCAGCTGGAAATGGAATGTTCCAACAGGACAACGCCCCGTGTCACAAGGCTAAAATTGTGTTGGAGTGGTTCCAGGAACATGATGCTGCATTCCAGTTAATGTCCTGGCCACCTAACTCACCGAATCTCAATCCGATAGAACACATTTGGGATGTCATGGGACGGCAGCTCAGAGTTCAAAGACCACCAATTCGCAATATCTCGGATTTGCGTGACCGTTGCTTAAACATCTGGTACAATCTGTCTCCGGCCATCTACCAAGGACTTGTGGCATCCATGCCAAGGCGGGTTGAAGCTGTGTTGCGCGCCAAAGGTGGGCCAACTCGTTATTGATAGGTTGTCATAATGTTTTGGCTCTTGAGTGTATATATATACACTCTGTCCCCAAAAAATATATGCTCCCAGAAGGAAACGAGCTACTATATCGAAACTCAACATGTATGTAGTGTAGGAGGAGATAAGCAAATAATTACAAATTCAGAAGAACAGACCGTTTTGTTAAGATATGGCATGAAAAAGGTTACAAATCAGTAAGTAATAAGTCCACCTCTGGCAGCTATACAAGCCGAAACACGGCGTGACATCGAATCAATGAGGTCACCTATGACCTCCTGCGGAAGATCATGCCATAATGTTTGTAACTGGGCAGTTAATTCCCCAGTATGCCGGGACGGATGCAGTTGCCCTCCAAGCACGTGCCAAACGTGCTCTATTGGCGAGAGGTCTGGTGACTTGGCAGGCCATGGGTGTACGTCATATCCTTGAAGACATTGTTGGGAGTGTCGTGCAGTATGTGGACGAGCGTTGTCTTGCTGACAAATGGCACGCGGGCTACTTGATAGCATATGCAGTACAACTGGCGTTAAAATCTCTTCGACGTAACTGCGTGCCTTCAAAGTGCATTGAAGGACGACTAGAGGTGTTCGTGTGTCCCAACAAATCGCTCCCCACACTGTGACACCTTGTGTATTCGCAGTATGACTTTAGGCAACAAAACCCGGATCGGACCGGTGGCCTGGCCGCCTCCATACGCGTATGCGCTAGTCCTTAGCATTGAGACTGAAACGGGATTCACACGCCTCCAGTCGGTCACACTCGAGCTTGCCCGAGGTCGGCAAAATCCCAATCGACACTGCCTATGATGTGGGGTCAGTGGTAGGCGTCTTAATGGACGTCGGCTCCTTATACCTGCGTCGGCCAGTCGTTTCCGAATGGTTTCCCTTGATACCACCGGATGTTTGGAAGGTGGTAAATGGCGTCGAACCGATTCTAGCGACGTTGTTGTTGCGGAAGTGGCCGTTCTTCTGATTGCGCGATCCTCGAGCGCATTTGTGTTCCTGGGACATCCTGACCCGCCGCTACGGTAGACTATCCCTTCCGTGATCCTTTGTTGCCAACACCGAGCAACTACCATATTGCTACGACCGAGGTGACGGCCGATATGCCTGTTCGACCAACCTGCTTCTCTGTGACTTACTATACGCCCCCTCTCAAAGCCCGACAGTTGTTCGTACTGTCGCCGGATACGTCTCAGAGGCATCTCTTGTCACAACACCGTCCAACCAAGTCGACAGATGTGTTTGAATAACTAATGACATGAGCAATCATGCTTTTAATCTCTCCCAGCTGCGCATCTCATATGCGTTTACCCTTGTCTCATTGGCGTCGAAATTTTAATCATTTGCATATCTCTTACCAGATTACATTCCTGCCAAAGTTCGTGATAGTAGCTCGATTTTTTCTGGGTGCATATATTTTTTTGTGACAATATATATATATATATATATATATATATATATATATATATACATACATACATATATATATATATATATATATATATATATATATATATATATATATATATATATATATACATACATATATATATATATATATATATATATATATATAATATATATATACATACATATATATATATGTCTATTTATTTATTTATTTTAATTTCTTTAAATCAAAAATACCGAAGTAAGTAGCATAAATAAAAGAAAGGAAGATTTTGCAAAACATTCTAGAGAACCCTTTGCAAGGAATTTTAGGTACCCTTTTAAAGGAAGCATATCAAGAAAAAATCTCCATTGGGAGACAAAGTTAGTAGCGGTACAGATGTAAAGCAAAGTGCGCGTGCACTTTTACTGCAATAAAATGTTGTATCTATCTGGCAGTGTGACTTCATAGAAACATGAGATTTTTGTTATTTCATTGTAAAACTTACATAATAAGCTTTAAAACAGGAGAGTAAAGAGAGTGTTTTTTCAGTGTTTTTATAGCAGGGCATGTTTAGAAGAAATTATTAAATTTTAACGTTTAGAAACTTGACTTACAAAATATAATTGCACAATTGAAATCTGTTTTTGTACAAAAATAATTTTCTGTGATGTAATGATATTGTTTTCAATGAATCCTAAAGTTTTGATGTAAAGATTTGATGTTTAAGTTAGAAATTTTTGTTTCGTAAATGGAAAAAGTTATGAGCATAACTTACAGAGAACTACACTGCTGGCCACTGTAAATGCAACACCCTGAAGGAAACATGGAAATAACATGAAATTTACATCATGCATTAGCGGAGGTGAGATATGCAAATGATTAGAATTTCAGCGCAGACGCACATCACGCGCGCCTGTGGCGCCACTTCAAAGCGCTATTTAAGGCTTGGAGATTTCGACGATTTCAAGTTCGGCAATTGTGTTTTTCTTGTGGTTTTTTCAAAAAAATGATCAATTATGCCTCGTCGAAAACAGCGATCATCTTTTGATCAAGTATCCGAGTTCGACAGAGGAAGGATAGAGGCCTACCGAGATTGTGGATTGTCTTTCATTCAGGGAAATCGGTAGTCGTGTTTGACGAAACCAAACAACTGTAATGCGGATATGTGATCGTTGGATGCAGGAAGGTACGACGGACCGGCGTGTTCGATCGCATCCACCTCAGCGCACCACTTCACGTGATGACAGGCAAATTGTGCGCATGGCAGTGACGGATCGCTCAGTCACATCACGAACCATAGCACAGCACATGCAGTATGTAACGCATCATACAGTGTCTGCGCGTACCATTCGACGCCGTTTACAGCAGATTGGTCTGTCCGCAAGACGTCCATTGCTTTGTCTACCCTTGACGCAGAACCACAGACGTCTCCGCCGCCAATGGTGCGATGACAGAAGGATGTGGACGGCAGAATGGAATGAAATTGTCTTTACTGACGAGTCACGCTTCTGTCTGCAACACCACGATGGTCGCATTCGAGTCTGGAGACACTGTGAAGAGAGGATGCTGAACAGCTGCGTTATGCACCGCCACACTGGTCCTGCACTGGTTATTATGGTATGGGGCGGTATTGTATATCACTCTCGCACACTTCTAGTACGCATTGCCGGTACTTTAAACAGCCAGCGCTACATCTCCGAGGTGTTGGAGCCAGTTGTCCTTCCTTGCCCACAGCCATATTTCAACAGGATAATGCCCGACCACACGTGGCACGCATTGTCCAACGGTTCTTCGTCAATCGCCAGATTGAATTGCTTCCCTGGCCGCCTCGCTCTCCGGATCTTTCGCCGATAGAAAACATGTGGTCCATGGTTGCTCTACGATTGACCCAGATTCCATCCCCAGCTGCCACAGCAGATCAACTTTGGCAACGTGTGGAAGCTGCTTGGTCTGCTGTACCCCAAGAACCCATCCAAAGTCTCTTTGAATCAATGCTGCAGCGTGTGGCAGCGGTGATCCCCAACAATGGCGGCTACTCTGGCTACTGATTTTGGCAGGAGCCACATTTCTCAGAAGTCTATAAATTTAATCATTTGATACTTGGTCAACATGTTATCTACAAAATAAATTTTGTTGTGATATCTCTTGTCTTTCTTGGTGTTGCAATTTGGGTGGCCAGCAGTGTAAAAGATAAGGAATATATAGATCAGATTGGTAGTTGGAATATAACATTTGTTTCCGTTCATCTGCATTTTATAGTATATTTTATTCTTTCTAGCCTGATGAACTTGTTATAATTTAAATTATCATATTAGTTTATTTTCATAAGCTATTATAACTAATCTGCTACTGATTTTTTCCTAATATTCAAGTTTATTTCCAGAATTTTTTTTCATTAAAAGTGGATGTGTAAACCATGGTACCGCTTAACCATGTTAAGTTCTTCACTTACTCTTCACCTTGAAAAAGGAAACAGGTTGTTCATGATTCCTTATCAAGATCGTTTAATTTGAGCGCATTCCTCTCTAACGAACCCTTTAACCTTCAAACAGCACAGTGGGGATCGGATCTGAACCAAGGCTGTGTCTTCCCCCTCCTGTACTCTCCCCTTTCATTGAAAGAGATCAAGTTGGTAAGGAACCCTAACAGATAGACCTCCTGGACCACCCTACTAGATATGGGAATAAGTAAATTCGAGTGTCTTTGTTGAAACACATTATTCATAAGCACTAGTAATTTTTAAAATTTTAAAATTTTAGATTTTTTAAATTTTTATTTCCATTTGAAGGCAAAAAATGTCAGAATATATTATTTTTTTCATTTTTCTGCTTGGAAATTTGGTTTCACTAACTTCTAAAACTAGGTAGATTAAATTACATATTAGACCTAATATAAACAACATTCTATGTAAATGCCAAAGAGATTTTCTTTGTTTAGCAAAATTATCATTCGTTGCTCCTTTTTTCTACAAAAAAGGTTTTATTTCATGTAAAATATTATCAATAACTGTTATTATACAACAAAAATGCCTATCGTGTACATATTTCTACTAAAAACCTCATCAAAAAAGATATCGGGTCGGATCCAACCCGACCGTACCATCTATTTCGTCTCAAACCACTGTAACGTTAGAGGGTTTAATTATGATATGAGCTTATTATCATAAGCTATCATAACTAATCTGCTACTGATTTTTTCCGAATATTCAACTTGATTTCCAGGATATTTTTTCATTCAAAGTGGATTTGTAGACAATGATACCGCTTAACCATGTTAAGTTCACTCCTCACCCTGAAAAAGGAAAACGATTGTTCTTGATTCCTTATCCAGATCGTTTAATTTGAACGCATTCCTCTCTAACGAACCCTTTAATATACTTTCTGTTATAATCCACTATGTGTTGGATTATATTCTGTTTAGTATAGACTATAAAATATCCTGACGAAGCATCATTACAAAATACTTTATTGTAAGTCACGAACATATGCTACTATAGCTTATAGCAACCGATCCACAAATCAAATACAAGACAGTTAACAGGTTGCAGTTAGGGGGACGATAAAACACTGTTACAGTTATTCCACATCACCCTTTTAAATTGTAAAGTTATAAACAAGTACATATATACATTGTGGAAAAATTACAAGTACAAAAAAAATAATACAGCAAAATACAAGTACATTATAACAAAATTTCAGATATATACATATATACTGTACATTATAGCACATAATCATTTAAGTAGGCAGGTTTTCTACGAACACGACTACTTGCTCTTTGCACAGTGTTGTTACTAGTGTTCTGACTCTGTGAATTCTGAGACTTGGGTGGTATCGGATTTTGGGCAAAATTATCTATTAATTCATAATCAGAATTCGTTTGTTTAAAAGGAATATTAGACTTTCTGATATGTTTCCTGTTTCGCCTTAAGATTCTACCTGCTTCATCTTTAATAATGTAAGACCTAGGAAAGGAATTATCCTTTGAAATAACCTGGGCTGGACCCCATGTTTTGTTTTTAAAATTTAATATTCTTACATTTTCTTTAGGCTGAAGTTCGAGTAAGGCGTGGGCTGTTTTATCATAATATAGATTTTGAGCATTCTGCCTTTCAACTAATTTTTCCCGAATATTATCAAAGACCTTCGCATTCAATAACTTGTTAGTCATTGGAAGTTTTGTCTTTAACCTACGATTGAACATCATTTGAGCAGGGGATAGATTAATTCCTGATATGGGGGTGTTGCGATATTCCATTAATGCAACATAGACTTTATTATCCTCCGTAGCTTTCCTGAACAAGCATTTGACTATTCACACACCCCTTTCAACCATTCCATTGCTTGGTGAATAATGAGGACTAATGAATGCACAATTAAAGTCCCATTCTTTTGCAAACTATTTGTAGAGGTAACTATTAAAGGGAACATTATCTGAAACTACAGTGCTGGGTACACCAAATATGGAAAAGATAGCCTTAAGTTTACTTATTTCTTCAACTGCTGACTTACTCTTAAGTGCACAAACGTCCAACCACTTTGAATAATAATCCATAAGTACTAAATAACTTATATTGCCAAAGTCCATTAAATCTACTCCTACTTTTTCAAATGGTATGTATGGTACTACATGAGTCTTTAAAGGCTCTTTCGTGTTAGCTCTTGAGAATTTTTCACATGTCTCACACTTGGAAACAGTACGTTCAATATCATTATTCATCCCTGGCCAGTACAACAATTCCCTGGCTCGACTTTTACACTTTTGAATACCTAGATGGGCTTCATGTATCAACATTAACATGTCTTGTCTAAGGACCCTAGGGATAATAATTTTGTCGTTTAAAAATAATAACCCCTCCACGCAAACAATATAATTTCTCACTTTGTAATAATTTGACAGATTTGTGGGTATCTTGTTCCTTTCAGGCCAACCATTTTGAAAGTATTCACAAATTAATTTTAGCTCACTATCTTCCTTTGTAGCTTTTTGGAATTGTTTAACCCTATTCTCACTCATTGCCAAAAGCTTTGATACAGAATGCACCATGTTCATCATGTATGAATCATCTTTGATCTCCCCCTTAATATAAGCTCTCGACAAAGTATCAGCAACATACATTTTGCTTCCTGGCAAATAGTATTTAACAGTAAAATCATATATTAAAAGTTTAAGTAGCATTCTCTGCAATCTAGAGGAAATTTTACTGATTGGCTTATGTACTATCGAGGTCAAGGGTTTAGGATCACTTTCAACAAGAATCTTATGGCCATAGGCGAAATTGTGATATTTCTGGAAAGCGAATACGATTGCCAACAATTCCTTTTCAATTTGGGCATAGTTTTGTTCAGTTTTTGTTAAGCTCCTAGAAGCAAATGCAACTGGGTGACTCTCTTGTAATAAACATGCCCCAAGACCATCTTTAGAACTATCACATTGAATAGTGATAGGTAAAGAGTCGTTAAATACTTTTAGAACTGGTGTTGAACAAATTAACTTTTTGATATCCGCAAAGCTTTTACCCTGTTCATGACCTCATTGAAACTCTACATCCTTTTTTAGCAAACTTCTTAAAGGAACTGTAACAACAGTAGGTATAAATTTACAAAGAAAGTTGACCATACCTAGCAGCCTTTATATATCAGCCTTACATGATGGTTTATCCAATTCCCTAATTGCTCTAACATGACCTGGGTCTGCTTGTATACCCCTTCTCAGATACTATCAATCCCATGTATTTTACCTCGGCAACTCTAAACCGGAATTTATCGCTATTAAATTTTACATTATTTGATTTTGCTCTCTCCAGAACTTCTATTAAAATTTTGTCATGATCTGTTTTATCTTTTCCTGCTATAATGAGATCATCAAAATAGATTTCTACCCCATTAATATCCCCAAATAATTTCTGGTTCTTTTTCTTAAACACCTCAGGGGCAGAACGAATGCCAAAAGGTAGTCTATTAAATTTATATCTACCAAAGGGAGAGTTAAATGTGCATAATTCTGAGCTTTGATCATCTATAGGTATTTGCCAGAATCCTTCTTTTAAGTCTAGTACCGAAAAGCACTGCCTTCCTTCTAATCTGTTGATGATTTCATCTGTAGAAGGTATTGCATGATGTTCACGTTTTATCGCTTTATTGAGATTTCTAGGATCAAGACAGATTCTTAATTTTCCATTAGGGTTTTCGACCACAACCAAACTATTTACCCAGTCGGCTGGTTTATTAACCTGAGAAACAATTCCTAATTTCTCCAATTCCCCAAGAGTGCTTTTTAATTCTTTATGTAAAGATTGAGGTACTCGTCTAGGGGCATTAATTGCAGGTGGTACATCTTGTTTCACTTCAATGTGATGGGGATCACCAGGAAATTTTCCTCATCCTTCAAATACATCCTTATAAATTTCAATAACATTTAATTTGGATTCAAGAGAAATTTCATCAATAAACTGAACTAGCTGTAGCTTTTCACAGGCTTGTAAACCTAAAATTGGTTTGGCTTTTGTATTTACAACAATAAATGTAAGTTTAACATTTGAATATTTATCAGTACTACAAACTAGATCTATTGAACTAATAGGATTCAACTTATTATTTCCATATGACATTAAGACAATATCAGTTGAGTTTAACTTTTGTAGTAATTTCAATTTTTTAAATGCATGCAATGATAAAATATTGACCTGGGCACCTGTATTTAGTTTAAAAGATACTTGCTGACCTTCAACTGATATTATTTTAAGTCGTTCATTACTAACTGAATTACTATAATGGACACTATCAATAAATAAGTTTGCACTAGAGTCACTAATTTGCACATTATATACACTAGAGTCACTACTTTGCACATTATATACACTAGAGTCACTAGTTTGTACTTCACTCACCGTTTTGTGGACACTTCTACTTTTGCACATAACAGCAAAATGATTTTTCCTTTTACACTTTTTACACAATTTATTGTAGACTGGGCACTGACCTTTTATGTGTTTTCTTCCACATGATTGACATTCCACATATGATTGTTTATTACATTTTATCGTACCACGTGCTTGTTTACTATTTATTGCATCAATACTACTTGAGTCATTGATGGTTTTTACTTGTTTCCTACTTAATTCACATGCTTGAGCACTGTCAACAGCTTTCAGTAAAGTCAATTTAGGTTCTCTTAGGAGTCTTTCCTGCAAGCCAACGTCGTTCACACCTAGAACTATTCTGTCACGAATTAGGCTGGTTTCTTGCTCGCCAAAGTTGCAAGATGATGCGTGTATCTTCAATTCTGTTACGTATGCATCAATCGATTGGCCATCTTTCTGTGAGCATGAGAAAAATGTGAATCTCTCGAACACCTCGTTGCTCTGGGGCAAACAATAATGATCAAATTTCTTGATCACGTCTTGAAATGTAATCTCCGTCTCTCCAAACTTGAATGTATTGAACAGATTCACACCTTCATCACCTCTGAAGTTTAACAATATGGCAATTTTGATGTTATCAGGCTTTCCTACTTTTTCGGATGCCAAAAGAAAGTTCTCCAACTTCTGCTTCTACCGCGACCAATTCTCACTAGTGTTGCCTTCGAAGACCATTTCACCCGGAGGCTTAAAACTTTCCATATTGGATTACAAGTTTATTCGTAACGAGAGCACCAAATTTCGTTTCTGGGATCACGAAAGTTCCGTTTATTAGAACCAAAAGTTCGCTTTTTGGAACACAAAAGTTCGTTTTTTTTGGAACACAAAAGCTCGTTTTCTGGAACACAAAAGTTCGTTTTTTGAACACAAAAGTTCGTTTTTTTTGGGGGGGGGTGGAACACAAAAGTTCGTTTCTTGGAACACAACAAATTCACTTTTCAGGACACAACAGTTCACAGATAGAATTGTAATCCATTTTCATCAAACTCTTTTTTGACCTGACACCATGTTACAATCCACTATGTGTTGGATTATATTCTGTTGAGTATAGACTATAAAATATCCTGACGAAGCATCATTACAAAATACTTTATTGTAAGTCACGAACACATTCTACTACAGCTTATAGCAACCGATCCACAAGTCAACTACAAGACAGTTAACAGGTTGCAGTTAGGGGGCCGATAAGACACAGTTACAGTTATTCCACACTTTCTATTATCTATAAATCTCCCTCTCAGCATTTACAAAAAGATAACCCAGGATTCTAACCCGAAACTTTCTGTTTCTTGGACAAGTATTGTTATCTTTATACCACTCAGCTATGAGACGACCTTCCATTAAAACCTTCAGAAACGCTTACCTTTAGAAACGCTTTACCTTTAGAAACGCTTTACCTTTAGAAACGCTTTGAGAATAAACAAATCGAAGACGTGTACGTTTATAATTTTACACGAGTCGGGAATAATGATGTGGCTTTTTTGTTACCAGAAACATACTTTCAGAATCAATAATTTTTTTTAATATAAATAACCCACCCCCCTTCTTAAAAATATCCCAAGGGACATTTTTTAGAAACGCTCCACTTTTAATTATTTATCTAACTTGCATCAATTTAGTCGACATTTCTCTTTCACAAAAGGGAGTGTTTTGATGAAAGTAAACTCAATTAAGAAATTGCATATCTAAAGCATTTTTCCTAAAAGCATGATATATAAACATTTTAGAGTTTGTATCAAAAGTTTTTGACTTCTGATTAAACTCAAACTCCCCCAGGAAAGCGTTTTTCAGTCGGAGAAAATTCCATTTTAGTTTCCCCGAGACTGAATAAAATTGCGAAGCGGAACGAGATTCAAAGACAAACTGTAATTAATCTTGCTCTAAACTTAAAGGGTGCTCCAGAAGCTTTGTTTATTTGCCTGCTTTCGTTCTTTTTCTCTTCTCTCTGAGAAGACCTGAATCTGAATATTTTAACGCAGCCTGTTCTTTGTTTGTTGCGGTTATTTTTCAGCTAAATGAAGCCCCGGGAACAAAAAAAAATTCCGTCTAATGAAGGTCTACGGAAAAGAGGGGTTTTAAAGAATCTATTAAAGTTTGTAAAAAGCAAAGAAAATGAAAACTTTTCCATCAGCTGAAAGTTGATGGGGGGAAAAAGATGTTTCAATTGCTTTATAAGAATGAATTATAAATGTTAATATTCATAATATGATTTTAATTACATTGAAAAAAATGTAGGGAATACTTGAATAAAGATTTAAATCATTAATAACATTCTATATGAACCCGAATCGCTTTATCTTGACAGTAGAAAAAGAACTCTTCTAGCTGACAAAATATAAATTATATCTGTTCATAAATAATAAATTTTCTAATGCTTTTCTATTTCATCTGAGGAGTTGAAAGCATAAATGGCTACATTTTTGTGTCAGATAATTCTAGTTTCAAGTTACTTTTTTTTTAAATCTAGAAACATTCACTATTTAATATTTAGCAGCTTGCATCTAGAAAGTTTCGAAAACGACAAAAAATCAACCCGTCCGTTAGGGAATTCCCATTACAGCATTACAAATTCAGTGATAATTGTGTACAAAATTCTACATTCCCAGGTACAAGATTGTTTCTTTCGAATTCTGCTTTTGAGATCTGCAACTTTCGCATGTAGTTCCCCCGAGAATAACAACCTGTGCCATAATTAATTAATAGGGTATGGGGCACAAAAGAGAAATTCTGACGTAGGATTAAGTTACCCAATAACGGTCCTCCAGAAAGAAAAAAAATTCAGAGTCCGTCCTGCGTCGCGTGTTATAATATTGGCAGCGGGCCAAACCCAGTAGCAGTAAACAGTTAAATAAAAAAGTTCCAAAATGCGTAAAAAAAGAGGTAAGCAATGATCCTACATTAATAACCCGCGGTAGTTTCGTTAAAAGAGACTACCGGAAATATTTTTTTAATATACCTGATTCAGGATCATGGGTCTCAAAATTGATTTTTTTTTTTGTGCTGGATTAAGAGATCCGAGCCCCTCCCCCCAAAAAAAATGTTTTTAAATACTTGATTAAGGGGTCTAGGAAGTAATATTCAATATTTTTTATATTATTATTTAAGAACTGGGGCACAAAAATTAGTTTTTTTAATATATTTGATTAAGGGGCACAGACCGCAAAAGTGACTTTTTAAAAAATATATTTGATTAAGAGATCCAGGTCAAAAAATACTTGTTTCTAAATACTTGTTTAAGGGTTCGGGACAGAAAAATTGATTTTTTTTATTTACTGAGCCCAGGAGTTGGGGGACACAAATTTGATTTTTTTTTATATCCTTATTGAAGGTGTCTGAGGGCACAGAAAGCAATTTTTCCACATGCATTTTCAATTAACATTTTTTCGCGTCAAAAGTGTCTTTATATAAAAGATCATTATGCGTATAAAAATGCCTGAACATTGTTAAATTTTACTATATAAAATTAAATTAATGATTTAAAGCGTGCTTATTTTCTGATATGGTATCTGAAAAACCAACTGTTTTATATTCATAATTTTTTTTCTCACTTATACATAGGACGGTTTAAAAATAATTTCTTTGAAAGATATAATCATATAAAAAAATATTTCTAGGAATTTTAACTCTTTAAAGAGGAAAAAATATGTCTTTTATGAATAATGTTTGCTTCAGTGAAATTACTTTTAGAATTTTTACAATAAATCAAAAATACCGAAGACAGTTTAACGAAAACAGAAGAAAGGAACGTTGTTAAAATTTGGTAGAAATATCTTTCAAAATATTATTGATATATCCTTTCAAAGATGTTAAATTAAAATCTCATTAATGTAAAAATATAAGTCAATTTATCATCTTCAAAGGATAACAAGTTCCAGTACGTTGCTGTACTAGTACCGGCTGCTCTATTACTTTGCTGTACAAGCGTTCTGCAAGGTACGCAGACAGCACAGCTTAAAAATGTTTAATCCTGTAATGTAATCATCGTTGAAACAGGTAGTTTGGATGGTTTTTATTCTATAATATGCTAAGAAACGCCAGTTAAGTAAGAAAAAAAAAGGAGGTGCTTAATTTGAAATTGCCATAATAGATCACGACCCTTGCTTAACAACAACAACAACAACAACATACAGACATAGGTACTATATTAACATGGAAGGGGTATGTGTTTGATTATTAGACATGCACGACGATGTTATAAAACAAAATAATAAATTACACTTAATATGTTATTAAACCAAAACATAAAAGAACGTTAGTGTGTCTAAATCTACTCAACACGCACCGTTGACAACGCACCCGGTTCGAGAAATCAGCCATTCCTTTAGAATAAAATGAATAAATTTTTTTTTACCTTGAGTCAAAAAATGAAATAACTTCTGTGCTTTAATGCATTTCATCTTCTCAAAAGAAATAATACTCTTTGTACTTAAGAACTTCAGCAACACAGAAAATAAAATACATTTTCATCCGTAAATATCTTAGAAGAATTTTATTCACAGAAAACTCACATATTACACGCCAACATTCTAACAACTGCTATAACAGCAAAATGGTAGATATCTTCCAAAAAAAAATGTTGCCATCTAAAAAGTAGATATTCTCAAAATAAAAATAAAGTAAACGTGCTGCTCTCTGTTGAAGAAAATTAAAGTCTCAACATAATAATTGAAATAAGGGAACCGAAGGGGATTTTTCAGTCCGCGTACGATTCTTCAAGGGCGTGTGAAAAGATCCTTTTGTGTTTTCCGGGTTATACTATTATACTAGAATTCGACGGAAGACGGGTTAATTCGGCATTTGCCATCAGATATTTTGGCTTTACACGCGTGAATTGATGCTGATCGGACGTTTCTTTCGTGTTAGGCCATGAAACTGAAAATGGCGAAAGGTAGGAAGAGTTCAGATAAAGAACTTTATGTGCTTTGACTGTTTTATGTGAAGTACCTCCACTTATGGCGTTATATACTTTATTGTGGAAATTTAGCTTAACATATGTTATGCTAATAAATATTTTAATTCCCTATCTCGTTTAACGCTTATTGCGTGACCTATAGGCTACTCTTTTTCATTGGGTGCAATCTTCCCCTTTTTATATGTCTGCTCTAGTTCAGTCTTGGGATGCAATTATCGGATATAGTACAAGCCCGATTCTTCATGGACGTGAGAACCATCCATTCGAGATTTTTGGGCGAATATATATATATATATATATATATTTATATATATATATATATATATATATATATAAATAAATAAATATATATATATATATATAAATAAATAAATATATATATATATATATATATATATATATATATATATATATATATATATAGATATATATATATATATATATATATATATATATATATATATATATATATAAATATATATATATATATATTAAATATATATATATATAATATATATTAATATATATATATAAATATATATATATATATATATATATATATATATATATATATATATATATATATAAATATATATATATATAATATATATTAATATATATATATAAATATATATATATATATATATATATATATATATATATATATATATATATATATATGTATATATATATATATATATATAAATATATATATATATATATATATATATATATATATATAAATATATATATATATATATATATATATATATATATATATATATATATATATATATATATATATATATATATATATGTGTGTGTGTGTATATATATATATATATATATATATATATATATATATATATATATATATACTAGCTGAATACCCGTGCTTCGCTACGGGGTACAATTTAGGATAATTACAATGAAAAAGTAGTGAAATTGCTTTTTAGAGGATTTTCTTATAAACAATATATTTTGTTTCTTCATTGGGCGGAACTAATATTTCCAGGCTCGTCTGCGAACTTACGCGTGAGCAAGCTACGTAAAACTGACCGTGCGAGAAACAATTTTCTCGTAAATGTACGCCAGCATATTTTAAAGTTTCGCCTTGGGACTTATTTATCGTCATGGCGAAGCATATTTTGAGAGGAAATTACAGTTTTTTATATAGATTTGATTTAATATCCATAAAACATACTAATTTGAACTAAATTTAAAAAAATTTCCATCTCAATTAGTCTAGTGGATGAATTTTATCTTTTATTGTATTTTAATATTTTCTTTGTCAATTAATTTCGTTGTTATACAAGTGACGCAAAATTAATTTAAAGTATCACAAAAAGAAAAGAAATCTCGTGATCGGCATTTAATAAATTAAATTCAAAACATCGTTCTTTAAAATTCAATTAAAAATCGAAATTTTAAGATAGAGACTTGAAATGAGGTTTATGTGAATGAAAAAGCTTTCATCTTCCAGATGATGTCAATATTTTCTTTGTAAGATAAAAACTCGAAGAGCATCGACCGTAGATGCTCAAAAGAGCGTAAATTTCTCGGAAAAGTAGGTTTAATATTTTGATGAAAATATTAGTCTGTTTTAAATTGTTTTTAAACAAATGAAGTCTTGTTTGAAGGAGAAATGTCTGTAGTCTTAGATTGTAAAAAGATCAAAATTATACGATAATTTTTTTCCGAGATATCGTAATCTGAAGTTAAAAAACATAAAATATCGCACAAAACATAAAATAAAAATTTTTCTAGAATAAAATTTAAAATTCGGGCTTCGAGGTGCACCTTCCCATAGTCTGCACTACCCGTGTGACAAATTTCACGGCTGTAAGTTTCACAGATTCACAGCCGCATACACACACACACACACAAACACACACAAACACTTGCTTTTATTAATAAGATATATATATATATATGCGTATATATATATATATATATATATATATATATATATATATATATATATATATATATATATATATATATATACTAGATAGTACCAGTCAAAACTTGACGGTAAGTAATTGAACAGTTCCAATAAAAACAGGTTCATAACCTTGTAAAAACATTAGAATTTTTTTATAGAATATTAGCTGTTTTTCAATCCGATGTTATAATAAAAAATGTTGTAATAATGCGACATGTTATAATCCGAGTTTACGTCCGACGGTCTATCCGACGGTCTTTCTTCTTGGTAAAAAAAAACATGCTTACCGCTGATTTTCCAATCCGACTTGCACAATCTAACTAATATGCTGTGTATACAATCAAACTAATATGGTATAAATATGCTGTGTCTAAATATATTAAGCAAAAATAGAATATATAAACTAAAGATAAATCAGATTAAAAAATCATACAAATTACTCACGTGCAAAAAATTTTTGCAGACTATTTCAATAAATAAGAATAAATTCAAATTTAACAATCTAATCCAATCTATTTCAATTTAATATAAATATATTATACACTCATGGACAAAAAAATTAGGGCACCAAGAAATAATTGCGGGATCGTAACGAAACTTCCAATGAAGGTACCTGTCGGGGAGATATGCAAATGATTAGAAATGCAGCGTGATTCCGCATTACGTGTAGCCGGTAGAGGGCGTTCAACATCGTACTCTGTGGAGTATTGTACCCCCTCTAGCGCGAATGCACGATGCGATACGATCGGGCATTGAGTCATACAAGATCTGTATGACGTCTTGAGACATTTCGTTCCATATTTGCTGTAACCTTGCCTCTAGTTCGTTCAAACTCGTGGGATGCCCAACTCGTCGTCCCAAATGATCCCAGATATGCTCGATTGGAGAAAAATCTGGGGATCGGGCAGGCCAAGGAAGGGTAGTAACAGTGCGGATACAGTCTTGTGTCACCCTTGCCGTATGAGGCCGAGCATTGTCTTGTTGAAAAATGGCTCCTGGGAGCCGTTGCATGAGTGGCAACACATGTGGTTGCAGGATTTCATGAACATACCGCTGGGCTGTCATGGTGCCACGGAACAATACTAGGGGTGACCGTGTATTGTAGGCAATGGCACCCCATACCATCACACCAGCTGTGGGAGCGATGTGTCGCTGTACAGCAAAGACAGGATTGAAGCGTTCACCACGGGCTCTCCACACACGAACACGATTGTCATCACTGCCGAGATTGAACCTGGATTCGTCGCTAAAGACGACCTGGTTCCATTCCGCTGCAGTCCAGTTTCTTCGTGCGCGGCAAAACTCCAAACGGTGGCGTCGATGGGTGGGCGTCACACGTAATGGGCGCCGCGATACCAACTGTCCTTCAGCCAGGCGCCTTCGTATGGTTCGAGAAGATACAGAGGCCCCTAGTGAAGGTGCTACCTGTGCCTGGATGGCGGCCGATGAAGCAGTTGGCTGTACGCGTGCATTTCTTACGATGTGGCGGTCTTCTCGACGACTGGTCTGTCGAGAGCGTCCTGAGCCTGGTCTTCGTGTACATGACATCTCTCGGGTCGACTGGTCCCAACACCTCCTCACAACACAATCAGATCGGCCTAATTGACGAGCTACTCGCCTAGCTGACCACCCAGCTTCATCATCCCGACGATTCTCCCCCTCTCAAACTGCGACAACTGCTTATATTGTCTTCGAACGCGGCGTAATGGCATGTCTATCTCAGTTCTTCCTTTGTAAATGATTCAGCACACTCAAACAAGCTTTGGTTATCAGTTTTATACTCCACAGAGTACGATGTTCAACGCCGTCTACCGGCTATACGTAATGCGCAATCACGCTGCATTTCTAATCATTTGCATATCTCCCCGACATGTACCTTCATTACAAGTTTCGTTACGATCCCGCAATTATTACTTGGTGCGCTAATTTTTTTGTCCATGAGTGTATATTCATGTATTACGGTATATACATGTACAAATATGCTATGTATAAATATATTAAGCAAAAATAAAACATATAAACTAAAGAAAACCATATAAAAATCATACAAATTACTCATGTGCAAAAATACAATAATAAACAGAAATTAAAAACACTATCATCGTAATAGAATGCTTTACGAAAAATCAGTATGAACAAAAGAACAATTTTAAACAGATAAATATTCAATTAAACACAGTTAAAATACGGAAGCGTTAGATGGCAGATATATACACAGAACACGGCAACTATTAGGGGAATATATTTATACACAGTGGAATGTCGATCTATCGTTTTTCAAGAGACCGATTGAAATGAACGATAAATGCGGGAAAACGATAGATGCGGAAACATAACAAAGCAATATGATCGTTGGGACTGGATAAAATGAACGACACATACGGTAAAACGATGGATCCGAAAACGATCGATCGAGATTCCACTGTATATATATATATATATATATATATATATATATATATTTTTTTTTTTTTTTTTTTTTTTTTTTTTTAACCAATACGGAGGCGCTTGTAATGAAACATTCGCCTGAACTACTCCGCAGTTTTTGCTGTCCATTTTAATATGAGGGCACCGTATAGGTGGACAGCATTACCCCCTATGAATTGACGACACGAACGGAAGCATTTTTCGTGACGCAACGCTGGGATTCGATCTGAGCACCCTCAACACCGAAAACCAGCGCGCTGTACCACAGGGCCGCCACAAGCCCATATATATATATATATATATATATATATATATATATATATATATATATATATATATATATATATATATATATATATATATATATATATATATATATATATATATATATATATATATATATATATATATATATATACACTGCTGGCCACTCAAATTGCAACACCAAGAAAGACAAGAGATATCACAACAAAATTTATTTTGTAGATAACATGTTGACCAAGTATCAAATGATTAAATTTATAGACTTCTGTGAAGTGTGGTTCCTGCCAAAATCAGTAGCCAGAGTAGCCGCCATTGTTGGAGATCACAGCTGCCACACGCCTCGGCATTGATTCAAAGAGACTTTGGATGAGTTCTTGGGGTACAGCAGACCAAGCAGCTTCCACACGTTGCCAAAGTTGATCTGCTGTGGCAACTGGGGATGGAATCTGGGTCAATCGTAGAGCAACCATGGACCACATGTTTTCTATCGGCGAAAGATCCGGAGAGCGAGGCGGCCAGGGAAGCAATTCAATCTGGCGATTGACGAAGAACCGTTGGACAATGCGTGCCACGTGTGGTCACGCATTATCCTGTTGAAATATGGCTGTGGGCAAGCCCTGAAGGTAAAGAAGGACAACTGGCTCCAACACCTCGGAGATGTAGCGCTGGCTGTTTAAAGTACCGGCAATTCGTACTAGAGGTGTGCGAGAGTGATATCCAATACCGACCTATACCATAATACCCGGTGCAGGACCAGTGTCGCGGTGCATAACGCAGTTCAGCATCCTCTCTTCACGGTGTCTCCAGACTCGAATGCGACCATCGTGGTGTTGCAGACAGAAGCGTGACTCGTCAGTAAAGACAATTTTATTCCATTCTGCGGTCCACAACCTTCTGTCATCGCACCATTGGCGGCGGAGACGTCTGTGGTTCTGCGTCAAGGGTAGACAAAGCAATGGACGTCTTGCGGACAGACCACCCTGTTGTAAACGGCGTCGAATGGTACGCGCAGACACTGGATGATGCGGTACAGACTGCATGTGCTGTGCTATGGTTCATGATGTGACTGAGCGATCCGTCACTACCATGCGCACAATTTGCCTGTCATCACGTGAAGTGGTGCGCTGAGGTGGATGCGATCGAACACGCCAGTCCGTCGTACCCTCCTGCATCCAACGATCACATATCCGCATTACAATTGTTTGGTTTCGTCAAACACGACTACCGATTTCCCTGTAAGATAATCCACAATCTCGGTAGGCCACTATCCTTCCTCTGTCGAACTCGGATACTTGATCAAAAGATGATCGCTGTTTTCGACGAGGCATAATTGATCGTTTTTTTGAAAAAACCACAAGAAAAACACAATTGCCGAACTTGAAATCGTCGAAATCTCCACGCCTTAAATAGCGCTTTAAAGTGGTGCCACGGGCGCCCGTGATGTGCGTCTGCGCTGAAATTCTAATCATTTGCATATCTCACCTCCGCTAATGCATGTTGTAAATTTCATGTTATTTGCATGTTTCCTTCAGGGTGTTGCATTTACAGTGGCCAGCAGTGTATATCCATATATATATATATATATATATATATATATATATATATATATATATATATATATATATATATATATATATATATATATATATATATATATAGATGTGTGTGTAAATAGATAAATGTATGATCTCTTTTTAAATTATTTTTTGTGAGACCCCTGTCCATTTCTAAGGGTTATTAAATAAAATTTTTCTCTTTTGATGTTCCTTACTTACTATAGCTGTGTAAATTGAAAAACGTTCCCTAAATTAAATGTCTTGATATTAAAGTCTCCATAAAAATATTTCACTTGCGCTTACGTATTCTTTTTAACCCATTAACCGCCAAAACTATAAGGGGTAAATTTTTTTAATACAAATAATATTGGCTATTCATTTGAACATATACAACATTAATTTATGGGTAAAATAACAAAACTGGTCTTAACTTTCGAAAAATCGAGTGTTGCGTTCGCGCAGCGTCAGCGGAATAAGAGTATTCACATTAAGTCAGTTCAACTGAACTTCTGCAGGGTTTTCTTTGATTTGAGCACTGGGAATTTTTTTTTAACTTTGTTACACTTTAGAAAGATAATGATCACTTTACAGGTAATTTATTTATTATAAAGATTTAACTTATTTTTCCTTTACAAAATTACTTATTATATCCAGAAAACAGTTTCCATCTCGAAAAGCTTCACTACAATCACGATGTAGAGTAAAGTGACAAACTTTGCATGGATAAATTGTCTGGCTATGGCATTGTTTACTACTCAGTCTTCTGCTGTCTTCGGACTTGATAATAAAATGTCCACGTTCTCCCAGTAATGGCTTTGGATGCTGAATGTCCTTATCAAGAGATCAGTAAATTTCTTTTGAGGTAAAGAATAATATCCCCTCGGTAACAATATTCCAATGAACCGTCTCATGTAGGCTTCAGATGCTAAAAAATGGGGATGATTCTTTTGCTGGGCACATGATTTTGTCTATTCGACGAGAAGGGAATAAACCTCTGAGCCAAAGAGAAGGTCAAAAATCTCTGCACTAGTTTTATCTTGTAGGGTAGGTGGGGGCAAAGGTTTGCAGTTTTGAGTTTTGGGTTTCTTACGGGCCTCCGTTAGATCCTATCGCCCCAAAAAGTCACTTGTATTGTAGTTGGGTATCCCCTCTACCTTCTATAAAATAATGAATTTTTTCCCGAAATATTTAGTCACCAAATTTTTAATTTTACCAAAAGACCTGTTTGCGAACCTTTGCCCCAATCGGTGGGGCAAAGGTTCGCACTGCAAACCTTTACCCCACTTGTTGGTTTCTTACTGGATAGGCATCGAAAATCACAAAAAGAGTTGTCAAAATAATTTTATTTCACTTTTTGTAATCTTTTTAAAGGTGTTACATATATAGAAAATCACAAATTGAACAGGTTAATCTCAATAAATTTTTTCTTAAACTAAATAACTTCAAAATGAAATATCAACTATTAACACAGAAAGTTGAATCTAACAAAGAAATTCACAAAATGAAAAAGGGTTAATTTCAATAATATTTTTCTTAAACTAAAGAACTTCCAATTAAAATATCAACTATTAACACTATCGTTATATCATATCTTAGGCTTTACTCATTCTTTTAAAACCCGTAAAAATTAAGCAAATTAAGGGGATGGGGGACATTACAAAGCAATTTTTGAAATTTTTACCTCAGAGATATGAAATTGGGCATAAATATTCATTAAAGTAAAACTATTTCAAACACCTTATAAAATTTTCTAAATATTTAAAATTTTATTTTTTATATTTAAAAAATTGAAATTTTTATTATGTTTTTTAAAATGCTCCTTGCGATCCAATTTTTAACCTTATCCTTAATTTTGCATTTAGATTGCTTATACATTTTGATCAGAGTTATGTTTTGATTTGCGCTTTCGTTGAATAATTAATTTTTAGGAAATATTTTTATGCTTGTACTCTGAATTCTCGTGAAATTTTTGTACTTTTCCACGCTTAAGTTAAACTTTGATAATCTGAATGATGTCGAAACCTGAAATGGATACATAACTTTATTTTAATGTATAAGAGGAGTCTTTGTAATAAATTTTATAAAATTTCGTCAAAAATTGTGACGCAAGGAGCCTTTCAAAGACTTGCAAATCTGGAAATTACTCATTTAGAGTTTTTTTCCCTAACCAGACCTTCGAAACTTATAATGTCTTGTAACAACATTTAATTCCTTTATCTTGTAAAATAGGTCTTTGTTCAGAGCTATTTTATTTTTGTGTTGTACTAATTTATTTTATTTTTAATTTATGGAATTTCAAGCATTTTACAAAAAATTTTCTGATTTAAAAACAGGCAGTTTTTATCAAAAACCATAATTTTTTTTCAAATTACAAAAATGTGAATTCCGATTAATAATAAAAGACGTTGTTAATAAGGATTCCTAATGAAAAGAGGACATGAAACAAATGTTAATAGTTAGAGCGGCAAAGGTTTGCAGATGGGGCAAAGGTTTGCACTGCGAACCTTTACCCCATGACTCCTGCAAACCTTTACCCCATTTCGTGCTGGTTCTGTTTCTGCAGAATGGACGCCACTGTATTTGAGTTAACCCAAAACTTAAGGTAGGATTTGAAAGGTTATTTACCACCCTAACATGCGAAAATAAGCCCAAAACAGTTCGTGAGTTTGAGTGATGCTCAAAATTACTCAAAAGTTGCAAAAAATTACATTAAAAGAGACGAAAATAAACTTACCTCATTTTCTCTGCAAAAGGGGGTCTTTACTCCAACATTTTTTACGAGGCAACTGACTGGAAGTAGAGGAATGCATTGCCTACCCTATTCTTCCTAAAACTCTTCCCGGTTATTTTAAAATGTATGTGCGAACCTTTGCCCCATGCGAACCTTTGCCCCCACCTACCCTATTATACTTTTCATAGTTCCGATTTGATCTTTTTCTTCATTTTTCGGCTAAGACATATTCAATGGTCCCTTCTTTATCCATTTCAAGTCTTCAGTTTTTGTTTTTTTAATTTTTTTCGAAAAACTTGTACTGCTTTTAGGAGGCAAAAACTTCTTTTTTACTCACACTTCAATTTCGACAGCAGTATCGCATGGTAAATCATCATTGTCACTATTCAAAATATTATCATTTCCTTCTAATTCATCAATAGCCTCTGCTGTCTCTGGTAGAATAACAACAATATCAGTTTAATTCTCGTCATCATTATCTGAATCTTCATCGAAAATTCTTTCAAGAACTCCTTTATACGTAAAGTATCTAGTTTTAGACATTTCTATAACCACAGAACGGGGGAAAGTTCTACGGAGTCGAGCGACACATGTGAATACCCTTTTCCCGCTGACGTTGCGCCAACGCAACACCTGTTTTTTCTTCCTCCCCCACCCAAACAAAATCAACCGATTGATGGAATGTTCTGATAAACTTTGACCTTAGCTAAAAATAAATCCCCCCTAAATCTCACGTTTGTCTCCCTATATTTGTTCTGTGAAAAAGACCAGGAGAAAGTTCTCGTTCAAAAATGCTTAACTATCTGTCTAAGTTTGGAACTCGTTAATTAATTAAAAGAACAGTTGAAGGCAAATATTTTTCAATTCGACTATTAAACCTACTCAAAAACTACTGTTAACATAAAATTCATTTGATAGCTAAATTTTTATACGCATTTATTTTGACCGTTGCGTCAACGCAACACCAGCGGTTAATGGGTTAATGGGATTCAGGCCTCAGCAGTAATGAATCTTGGCGGATATTCCTATTATCGTAATCGGCCTCATATATTCTCGAATAAGATATCATCTAAATACGCTAAGAATTTAAAAGAAAATTCTATTTTTACTTGAACATCTTCGATTGACAGGACTGAAAACAAGAAACTTTCTGGGTAATCTGTACTTTGAAGGAGCGGGAATCTATCGCTAAAAGTATCATGAGGAGATTGATTCTTACAGCAAAAAGTTATGTTAGCAATGATTTGGCGTATTGTTTTGCCATATTGTTTATTTTTAAATCTCTGCGAAGTTTCAGGATTTACTGTAAATGACATTCATTACATATTATTTAATTTTCAACTTATAAAAGTGATAGACATTTATAATGCTCTCAACCAATAAACTAAAATAAGAGGAAAAAATTGTGCAAAATTAACATATCATGTTGAAGAAAATAAACGACATTTATAAGATAAGAATTCAGTTATGGGACTTGAACACAAAGGATCTACAATTTTGAAACCTAACTGAGCATCAAAATTTAAGCAAGACAGTATATAGCGGAAAAACCACCTCGGAAATCTGACGTGGAATTTGAATCCTCACTGTGGCTAATTTTATATCGGAAAATTTTAAACTGCGTCAAATTTCTGAAAGTAGCTGCATCTGTGAATACGAAATCCTCCAGAATAATAGAAAAAACATTGAATAATCAAATCTTGACATGCATTTTTCGGCACGAAACAGAAATGAGGGGAAATTAGGGAAGCGTAAAGCATATTAAGATAAAAAGTGCTTGTATATGAATAGATGATCAGATAACAATGGTTGTTTTAAAGTATTCATAGTGACAATAAGGGTAATAACGTTAAGAACACGAATTGCAGTAGGGAACAAAAGGCGTCCCTACATAGAGGGAAAGAGGATTGTACATTGAACCCCATCGAACAAAGGAGAGGGAGGAATTTGGATCAAAGAAGGGAAAATTATATAAAAAAAAGACATAAAGAAAGGAAAAAAAAGTTATTTCTGGGCAGATGAAAACTAGGGTGAATTGTACTCTTTTCTTATAGTGAAACACAAATCTGATGTTTAAAGCAGCGCTTTATAAAAATGCATTATCGAGTTGTAGGATTTTAGGCTTATCAAATACGCGTAAAGTAGAAGAAAGAGGTAAGAATTTTGAAATTGCTATACGTTACAATCTAATAGAATTCAAATAAGATCTAATTTGGGTATTTTGCTTTGCATCGAAAAAAATATTTATTCTATGACTTTATTCGTTAGATATTGTATAGCTTATGACCTAGGTCCTAATGACATAACTTGAGGTGCAAAGATAGCGCGAGACGTACAAATCTCTTCTGCATTTTCATATAAAACCAAGCAGGTTTTGTTGACTGATTTCAGTTCAGTCTACAAAGCCTTTCCTAGAAATAATTCTCAAAATGTCGGAATGATTACGAAATGAAAAAATGCGCTCAATCAGCAGCAATTTATGCAGCGATCAATCTATAAAGAAATTAAAAAATGAATGAAATGCCATAAAAAGGAGCGGAGATGAGAAATGTGGAATTCCATATTATGTAATGTTATTTTGATCTAATTTGATGTTATTTTGTTTTAATGTTATTCCCTATTTCCATATAATGCAATGTTATTTTGATAGCATTAGAAAAGATTTAATGCTTAAAACAGGATTTTTTTTTATTATGAAAAAAAGAGATTTTTTTTGGTATAAATAGGCCGGAGATGTTTATTGAAAAGAAAGAATTTTTGAAGGAAAAAAAAACCCTATTTTTTTTATCTCGCTAATTATTCTTTAGAGAATCCTGAAAGGGGAGCTTTTATTCGGTACTGAAACTCCGTTTATACTAAGGTAGATATGTAATATAGTCTTATTTTTTAATTTTACTATTCAGAGAACATACGTTTATTAGAGTTATTATATTTGATTTAATTATTATCCTATTTATAAAGATTTTTTAAATATTAGTTTATTTGGGTGTCATACCATTAAAATTGCAAGTTTGACCTGTTTTAGGAGGTCCTTCAAAGATGTTGCAGTGAAGTACAGTAAAACCTCGTTTTTCCGGACTAACTGGGACCATAAGCAATCCGGATAATCGAAAATCCGGATAATCCGGGTAATATGGGAAATAAGCAATACAAAATCCTTAACTAAGCAGATTTACCATTTATTACGATGAAAAACTATGTATTGTAACAAAATTACATAGTATTGCTTACAAGACATTGAAAAATGTAAAATAAATTTTCACGTAATTTCTTAACAAAGAATTGGTAAGTCTAGTAAAGCTTTTTTAAAGTCAACAAAAAACATTTTATTACCATAATTTATTGTACAATCTATACAGGAACTGTACATTGAATCAAGCTAAAAAGCAAATATTTGGCGTACTTGTAGTTACGTTCTTGCTATCATAGTTAAAAATTATTATCTAATGTGAACATTAATAAAAATAATGTCTACAAATCTGATCCGGATTATCCGACAATCCGGATCAACGAGAGCCGGATAAACGAGGTTTTACTGTAACTACAAAGTAAAATAAAGTAATAAAACTGAATAACGAGAAGCTTTTCCTGAAAAAAATAAAAAATAAATGAGTTGGAAAAAATTTGGTGCGGCGAAGGCAAGGACCAAAAAAAAAAAGTTTATGGAAGGATCTAACAAGACTTCAGACTCACTAGAAATCGTCAAAAAAGAAAACAGCAAATCAGCGAAAAGGAAAAAAAAAGAAACTAGACATATTTGACTGAGGTCACAATTACTACGGCTTAACAAAATGCCTACGGCTTAATAAAAACGCCCCAGCATTATTAATTGTCTTTGAAAAGCTGACGCGTACTCCAAATTCCTTTCAACCTCAGTAAAGCACAGCCCCTATTTTAAAAACGAAATAACCGACTACTCAATTCTCTTCACTACACGCGCAAAAAATTAAAGTCATTTTTAGACATGAGTCAGCATCACGCGTCTATCTCGCCGCGCCGCACCTCTTCGGAAAGTCTTGCGACGTTGAGTCATACCTTCACGTGTTTGATTCTAACCAATTAAAAGAATTATAAGCTCATAGGGCCCCCATGGTATAAAAACGAGCAGCGATTTTCTCCCCTTCCACCCGTCTTAGCTTTACTTTACCGCAGGTACCGCAAGTACTTTATGATGTAACCTTACTCGATATTCAAGCCTCAGCATCTCCGGGCTGTCCGTTGCCGTTATTGCTAAACATCATGTCGTCAGCTTGCGCCATTTCTTTCAACTATGTATTGGTGTGTACCTTCTCTGATGTCTTAACGTATATTTCCATGGAATAAAGTACTCCAGCTCTTCAGTGTGTTTCTGTTCTTTCCTCGAGAATGCTATTTAAGCTTCGACTACCTGTGTGTGAATCCATCACCTGTACTGATCCGTTATAGGTCCGTTATTCGTGCATGAAAAGCCGTTACATTATATGTATCTATCTCTCTCTCTCTTTCTCTCTCTCTCTCTATATATATATATATATATATATATATAAGATGGCTTCTTCAGGACTGCTTGAATCAGGCTTGATATATATATATACGAGGGCTGTCTGTAAAGTATCCGAATTTAATTTATAACTAAAAAAATATAATGGATATACATACTTCAGTTTAATCCCCATCAAAGTATCGTCCTTGAGAAGCAACACACTTAGCCCAACGTTGTTGCCACTCTTGGAAGCAGGATTGGAAGTCGTTCTTTGGAATGGTCAACAGCTGTTCGATCGCTTTTTGTTTGAGGGTCGTCACATCCTCAAACCGTCGTCCTTTAAGCGTTTTCTTTAGCTTTGGAAATGCGAAAAAGTCGCACGGAGCGAGGTCTGGTGAGTAGGGAGGTTGCGGGACTTGAACGGTGCCATGTTTGGTTAAAAAGTTTTGAACCACATGCGAGGAGTGAGCAGGGGCATTATCGTGGTGAAGCATCCATTTCCTAGATTTCCACTTTGCTGGTCGTTTCCTCCTCACGGAATCTCGAAGTCGCCTGAGAACATCACGGTAGAACTCTTCATTAATGGTTTGTCCATCTCTCGATGGTCTGTCCACCTCCCGCAATCTCTCGAACTGTCATTCGTCGATCTGATCGCACCACAGTACGAACATGTTCCACTTTGACATCATTTCTCGATGTTGATGGACGCCCTGATCGTGCATCACTTTCCGCAGATTAACTTCCATCTTTAAAACGTCTAAACCATTGAAACACTTGAGTTCGGCCCATAAGATAATCACCGTATGCTTTCTTAAGCAAATCGAACGTTTCGGTTGCCGTTTTTCCGATTTTATTACAAAATTTGATGCAAACATGTTGCTCAGTAGATTCCGTCATGATCCAACCCGACACGAGACTTCCACTGCGTTCACTTTTCGTTATTGCTACAAGAGAACCGCGCTTCGCAGTGCTTGGATAATTGCGAACATAACAAGTTTACATATGTTTAAACATGCTAATTAGTGTGCGCACGCAGACCGGTGTCTGTATTATGTTTTATACATTCAGTTCGGATACTTTACGGACAGCCCTCGTATATATATATATATATGCTAGCTGATAACCCGCGCTTCGCTACGGAGTTCATTCAAATTAAATGCAACGGTCGATGTATGCACTTAATGCCAAAAAAATATATATATTCATAATAAATGCGACGATCAATGTATACAATATATATATATATATATATATATAAAATCGTAAGGGATATTTATATTTTTGGATAATATCCCATTGTCTGCTGCATCTTTAAAAATTCACAAAAAATCAGAAAATCGAGGTATAGGTTCGAAAAAAATTTCATTTTAAAGGAATTTGTATGATCTTTCTCGTGATATAAATTTTATAACCCTCAAATTATTATTTTAAATGCAATTTTTAAAAAAGTTACAAGAACAGCTTAAAAATTTAATTTAAAAAAATCTAAGAATAATTTTTCAAACATCTTTCTTAGTGCATCCCTACACCATAAGAAGAATCGCCATGAAAAATTTCAGCCCTTTAGGTACAGCGGTTTGGCCTGTGCGTTGTATGTCAGTGAGTCAGTGAGTCAGTTACGGAACTGTTTTATATATATAGATAACGTGTTGTTTTCTATCAAGTTCTGGCATGATAGTTTCCATTACGATTATTTGAATAGAATACAAGATTTTTGGCTGAAAACAGTTCTTTTGTTATTAACGATGAAAGATTAAACCACTTTCATCACAAATGACACGGCTCATAGGTCTGTAGTTTGAATACCTTGAAACATGAAAAAGATAATGATTTCAGTACTGCCTAACGTGTAGATCTGCTTTAATTACAAAAAAGTACATGAATCCTTGTAAACAACTGGTTACCTACAATTCTAAAGCTGCAATGCATGTGACGGGGAGCGATATTGAAACATGACAGAATCACATAACATGGCCACATCATAGTATGAGTTCCTGCCTGCAAGGGTGATTTAAGATTCATGCCTGTATTGATGGGCCTTGAAAAAAATCCAGATTAATTTTTACCCTGAAAAGAAGACCTTATTTGAGATTATTTAAACAAGCATTTAAAACCAGTTCATGTTATTGACAATTCAGAATTCGGAATAAATGTTTTCCTCGTTATTTTCAAATATTTCGTTTCTTTGAGCTTCCCGAAAAGCGTTTTTAATGATTTTTTAGGTAAATCTTTTCCCGTTTCAATAATACTCTGACATTTTATTTTGTCTTAGAGTAACTGCTGATGATTTTGTATACATTCAATATTTCTATATTTTTGTTTAAGGTGACAATGGACCATGAAAAACTTTTTTTTATTTATTAACCAATTGCTATGAAATTTTGTATACTTATACAGTGTTGATTAGAGATGGAAATTCTAAATTAAAATAAAATCAGAATGTAATTAAGATATTAATTAAAATCAGTTTGTTACTCTATTTAAAATGATCCATGCTCATCAATTTTTGTCTGAGATATCTAATTTTCTCTCTTAAGCTAGCTTTATATAGTTATAATAAAAGTTAGTAGAAATATTTGATTTGCAGTCATATTTATAAAAACTAGAAAATAAATCGATAAAAATAGGTCATTTTACGCAAAATTTTATCAAAAAAAGTTTTTTTATTGTAAAAATTTTAAGTTGTTTTAAAATAGTATAATGATTTGATTACTAAGTTTTATTCTAACATATATAAATAATCATTTTATGAAATTTTATGAAAATTCAACAAAAACTATGACGCATGGAACATTTTGAACTTACCGAAGCGACATGAAAACTTGTTTTGATAAAATGGCATTTAAAGTTTTAATTTGACTAACATTTCCATTGTTTACGTTTGAAAAAAATGCTTATAACTCGGTTAATTATGATCGGATCAACATACTTTTTTTTAAAATTTAAAGCTGATGAGTTGCAGAATCCTTTTCTGAAAGAAAAAAAATCGTTTTGGGGACATATTTTCGTCAATCAGAAGGTCCATTGTGGACTTAATCCTTTCGGCCGAAATGGTGACTGAGAGCTCTTAAAAACTAACATAACAGCCGGGATTATAACGCTTAAAATAAACAAAATACACCTCACAGTGCTTTGCATTTAATATTACAAAGTGGGGATTTGTTACGACTGCAAAAAGTATTTCTCAAACCCCTTTTAACCCCGTTTTAAAACAAATATTTCTTCCATTTTTTTTTACTATAAATTCCTGACCGAAAGCGAATCTCTTTTTATTTCCCCGAGCAGTTCGTAATAAAAATAATTGATGCCTTTGTCATTTGGAGGCAGTGTCATGACGTATAAAAACAGAAAAATGACATTTTAAAACCCAGTCACATTCAACAATCCATTAAAAAGAACTAAGAATTTCTTACCAAAGCAACAAGAAATGATAAATGGTCCTACTTTCCAAAAAAGAAGTTAAATGACACGTATCTCGGTTCTCTGTTTTCCAACAATTCTGTTTTTCTCCGACTTCAAAAGTTAATCTAGTTCCTTAAAAAGAGACATCTAAACGAGCTTTTGAAAAGAATTTGTTTAGACGGAATCGATAAAAAGAATCGAACATAAATCGTTGAGAGCAGTCCAAGGATAATAAGAATTTCATGACAATTTCTCAAAAAGGATAATTCTTTAAGCTGGGAAAAGGGACGTATTAGCTGGGATAATTGCGCGACCGTCTCCGCGTTAATTCCTGGGAGAAATATTCATTATGGTTTTTCTATGGTAATTCCTTTTCGAGTGCCTTTTTATTCTGCGGTGTCTAATAAATTGCGGGTGGCATATAATTGCATTTTTGCATGATCAGGTAAAAACAAAATATTCCCCCGTTCAATCATATTCTGCTGTTTAAAGTTTAAACACACATCACGTTAAATGTTCGTAACTGCTAATAAATTAGGAATAGAAATTGCGCTTTTCAAGCTCTGTGGAGATTTTTCGATGTAATTTTTTTTTACAATATTTAATTATTTATCTTATGTTTATCTTTGATGAAATTTTCTTCTGATTCTTCCATTTTTCGAGAGTGCTTGCGATAGAAATTTTAAATTTGAAAAATGTTTCTGCATAACCATTTAATTCACGAATCCGATGGTTTTAACATTAAAAAAGGTAATAGTATTATAAGCATGATTTCCTCTCTTTTTGGAATAACACTTTTGGACAGAACATAAATTAATGTGATTAGTGAATATTTATCTAACATGTTAGACACAAACCATGCGTAACTTGTCGTAAAGTTTATTGGAATTATGAGTAAGGTATATGGTTCGATTTTATGTGGTTCCCCCTCTACCTGAAGATAGCTTTAATGATTCTAATTAGTAAATCGTGATGCTTTGTTATTGAAGGAACGAATTGGTCGTGTGTTACAGATATTCCAGTTCTTTTGTTTGGTTACTATGCCATTTGTAAGCCATATCTAGGATGCATACAATAATGCGATGTATGACATTTATTAGCCGGACTTCAGACTAGTTTGCCTTTAGCTGTTTTTTCAGCTCTCCAACGTGTAACAGAAACACGCGTACTTGAGATTTAAAGCAAAATAGGGAAATTGTTATCACCGGAAAATTCACAACACTAGCCGTTGCCTTTTGTGAAGATACCACGTCTTGCGAACTAGATGGCCTTTTGCTTCCATGTACCAACCTGTCATTCTTTTTCGAATAACATATAACTTTCCCCGCTCTTGCCGTGTTTCTAAAATGACAAAGCAAGACTCGATATAAGACTTGGACTAATTTAACCAGTGTTTAGCTAAAAATGAACCATGATTTTCTTCAGTAGATTCGTTGGCGTAACTTCTATAGCTACAGTACTAACCTCCTACATAACCTAACAACTCATCTTGTTTGGTTAGGATCTTTCTTAATAGAGTATCGAACCCGGTTCTAATTACAGACATATTTGTTCTCTTAACTCCGACTGCTTAAGTCCTATTTAGAGCCGTGACTACAATAGCGCAATCGTGTAATTTCCAATTATAGGAAAATAACTCACACAAAATGTTTTTGTCCTAGGTGAAAAAGACTGTACTATAGGTGTGAATAACCTGTTGCATAATTTAGGTATATATATATATATATATATATATATATATATATATATATATATATATACATATATAATAAATCCATTACACACGTCCTTAGAATATAACCTGGAAAGGATAAATAGCTCATATTTACATGGCTGGAGCTAGACTCAGCCTGAAAGGAATTAAAATGTAGATTTGGAAGCAGTCGTGTCGAATAGTTTATTAGAGCGATAAAAAGTACGTCCATCCATGTCAGATGCTCGGAAGCGAAGTGAATATCACCTTTCAACCTTACGCGAGGGACGCTAGGTACATGTGAATGTTATTTTGAAGGGTCAGCAAATTCTGGGGTTCGTGATGTGAACCCACGCCTTTCTCCAGGCTTATACATGTGTAGGAATGCAACGCATGCGATTTTATGAGAAGTTCTGTTGCCATGGGTTTTTAAGCGATACATTTCTGTTTCTGTGGATTGGATTTAGGAAAGGGAATTTAAATAATAGAATGGAGGGCATAATATTTAATTTATTACACACACACACACACACACACACACACACACACATATATATATATATATCTATATATATATATCTATATATATATATATATATATATATATATATGTGTGTGTGTGTGTGTGTGTGTGCGTGTGTGTGTGTGTGTGTACGTTCGTGAATGCATGCACGTATATTAGTAGGTATGTCTGTTACCGGACAGAATCTGCTTTAAACTATCGATTCTGGTCATATTTTAGCCTACACACTGCAAATACATCCTTTACCCCACCTGTTTAATGATTTTGTTATTAGTTTTTATCGACTGTGTAGTATTAAATTATTGGTTTAGATATATTTTATCATAAACTGCAGACTTTTCCTACACATAAGGAATTTGCCTTGGTAAACAAGCACTTAGTGCTTGTTTACCAAGTGTCATGACTAATAGGTTAACTAGTTTTCTGCTGAATCAGTTTTAATTTTGAAGTAAAATTTTCATTTTTTTAAATAACCTCTGTGTATAGAAGGACAAATAAATAAATTCATTGTAATTTTCTGAATCCAAAGATATATACCGCAGCAAAATTTCAATAAGTGAAGAAAAAATCAATTCTGCTATGATTTACAGTAGCTAGACAATATTTTGCATCTTTCAGCAGAATGAAAAACATCTTTCATTTGCTTACATCCGAATGATGTGAAATCAATTTCGCGGCATTATATAACATTTTGGGGCATTATATAATCGAAGTAGATTTGTATTTTATTTCTTGAAGAAAGATAAGGAGTGGTATTGAAAGATTTATTGATTTTGCATACGTGTGCAAATGGATTTCATTTCTTCTTTTCTTTTGTTGAACCAGTAATGTATTGGACAACCATAAATACTTATAGATCAAAATATTTGAAATTATAAATTGCTTGTGAGACGAATTTTAGCTCTTTTTGGGGAAATTATTAAAACATTATTAACATTATTTATCAATGGTTTGTAAAATATTTATCTTCTAAAATTAACTGTGTTTTTAGACAGTAACACATGAAATATGATACATTTTAATAGATTGAAATACATTATAAACCTTTGACATTCTAATTTTATTATTCTTAACACGTGAGCTTGCTTGCATGCTTGTATTTCAGTGCTGTAAAACGAGACAGAAAAGAGCCTTTTTTGTATGGATAGTGAATAAAAATAGAGTAAAAATAGAATAAAAATAGCGACGGTTAAGCCTAACCTCGCGATTATTTATGCTTTCTCTTTCACGCCTCTCTTTTAAAGAATTATTTCTTCGCTTTCTATCTTGAGACTGTTCCCAATTTTCACTTTATCGTGCAGCGCACTTTCGAACATTCCTGATTTCAGTGCGTAAATCCATGTTGACACGCGGTTGCAAATTGCAGACGGTCGCTAATGTTTACATCTGGTAGTGGCAGCCGTTGCCATTCGGAGTGTATCGTCGACTTTTGTGCCGCATACCTACGCGTTTTATATATATAGATTGCTAAATTCACTATAAGGCTGATTTTAAAACATCGTGATTAAAAATGTGAATTTCCATTACTTCAAAACGTTAAAGATAAGACTGAGAAACCCAACAAGGATTTTATAAATTACATCCCTCTCGGTGTGTACAATTTTTCAAAATTAAGATATTTACACTTTATCATCACATCAAATAAGAAAATGCTGGGGGAAATTTTTTTCACTTAAAAAATGGTGTAAAAATTCAGCAAGAACTAAAATATAGTGTGGATTAAATCCCTCTCTGTGTGTACTATTGTCCACAATTTAGATATCTCCCCTCAATCATATCAAATAATAAATTGTTGTGAAAATTTCTTCACTTATAAAATTAAGTAAAAATTCAGCAAGTACTAAAATATAGGGTGAATTATATCACTCTCTGTATGTACTATTGTTCACGATTCAAATATCTATACTTAATCATATCAAATAAAAAATTGTTGGGAAGATATCTTCACTTTTATAATAGAGTAAAAATTCAGCAAGTACTAAAATATAGTGTGGATTACAAGTATGATATTCTTAAAGTTTCTTGATATACACAGTTGAGTATACACAGTTGAGTTAATTGCATAAATAAAGAGGAAGAATTTTTTCTTTGTATTAAAACACGAATGAAACATGAATGGATGAAAATATTTAATTAAATTGTGTCAAAATAACTCTACGATTGTGTACGAATTTGAAGTTGCTTGTAACCTTTTTCATAACTTACGAAAAGCGAGTAGGTGGTCGGGTAATGGGTAATCTATTAATACCATTGTTTTTAGCTATCCTATTTCAATTTATTATTACCATATTTACTTGTAGTTATGGATTCCTTTTTTTATATACATTTCAAAACAAGACGTTTTCTTTTACTAATTAGTTCAGAAAGATATTTTCCATAATTAACAAAACTTTGTTAGGTTTTCGAGACCCTTTCGGGGTGTATAATTAATTTACTCGTCTTCGTGATGTAAACATAGAAATTTTCCTTATTGTTATAAAGGTAATCTACCTGTGTTGGTGGGAATATCCCAAGTGTTTAATTACTTCAAAAACTGGACTAACAGTGCGTGAAAGAATATTAAATCAATTAACTTTTATAAATCAACCCTAACAGACGAGGTATATCAGAAATGAACAAAAAGCGAAAAAGAGTTTTTAATTTCGAAATAAGTGGTATCAAATATCCTTTTGTTGCTAGCTACATTACACGACTCTTTCTAGTTTTAAAGAAAACAAAGTTAATCGGAGCGCTCGAAAATCATTCAAAGCCCCTTTTTATAAAACGAATTGAAACAAAGTTAATAAATCAGCGAAACAAAGCACTTTAAAAGTAGCTAAAATGTTTTCTGATTGCCTATTAAAATGCTTTCGTCTAACTAAAGTAATTTAGAGAAGTGGTTTGTTAACAACCTAGTACTTCTTCGTAGCACTGCTTGAAGTATTTTAAAGGAGAAATCACTTTCAGCGTCATTATAAATTTTCTTTTCTTTCTTTCAAAAGCTCCTAACTGCGAGGGAGATTTTAAGATTTTTATATTGATATTGTTTATATTTTGATCAAGTGGAAATTGGTTTCATTGAAGTTTGAATGCATCATTGCGTGTAAAAAAGAAATATTTAATTAGTTACCGTTCATATAAAGTTTAATTTAGATTGATGGTTTTTATTTCAATTAAATTTAACAAAAACGTTATTTGGAGATCGATTCAGAGTATTTGTACTGGGAAATGAGTCCATTGATGTATATTACTAAGCCGATAAGAGCCTAGAAGTGAGTCAAGAATGATGGGTAAGTTCATCGAAAAAAGTGTATAAATAATTACGAAGAGAGCTTTATTGAGCTTTGTTAGTTGAAGGAAGCTACTTTTTCGGGTGTTCCGTTTCAATTAAATTAATGAAAACTTTCTTGTTACAACATTAGAAACATTAGTTTCTAAAATTAAGAAATTAATAAATTAATAAAATGAATGTAATATAATAAATGTAATACATATTATAATATTTTGTATTATAATGTAATGTAAAATAATTACATAATATATATTATATATAATAAATGCAATATAATATAATAAACGAAATATAACATTATTAATGCAATAAATCAATTGTGTATAACACAATGTTTCCATATTTTATGGAAACATTAGTTTAACGTTTCCTTTAAACTGATGTAAGCTCTAACAGAAAATTCTTGATGTTTGATTTGTGTCCTTTGTATCGAGGCCCTGCGAAAAGTTTTACTATTTATATTCACATACATTTTGTAATGTTTTTCTTTCATGAAATGTGTTTTTATTTAAAGGTCGTTATAAATAAGTTACTACTTGAATAAATAAAATTCATTTTAATGACATTTTATTCTCAAAATGTAAAGCATGTTTAATATTTGATATTTCAGCTAAACCAGTTGCTTTCTTTGTGCAATGCTTCCTCCTTTGTTCATAGGAATCTTTTCTAAATAATTTGACTAAAGATTTATTTGTATCTTTTATTAATAAATTTTCTAATCCATTTAAAAAGTAAAATAATTATTTTCATTGTAATTTTTGTAACATCAAAAGCATTTGTGCCTGAGCATTTGTACTACAGAATTTGTACTAAAAAACAATTTATTAATGAGGATGTCAGAGAGTAATAAAGCTTATTTTGTCAGTAAAGATGGGCATGTTTCCTGCGTTTAAAGCTTTCTCATCTACAGATATGTTAATAGTTGAGATGTTTAAATTACAATTTTTGCCTTTTGTTACTGTAAGCTTGATGTAAAATTTCTCAATCCGCTGGAGCCTAACTAAAGGAAAGTTATCCACATTGTGAGAATTACTGTGGGAGAATTAGATCAGTATCGTTACAAAGCTCTCCTCTTTATTGTTGTGTATCCTTCTAAAACTCTTCTGTCTTTAGTAGTATTTTTCATTATCGTTTTAAAACTCTTCTCTCTTTACCATTAACTTTCAGTATCATTATAAAACTTTTCCTTTATTGTTTATTTTTCAGTATCGTTATAAATCTCTTCTCTTTATCATTTACCTTTCAGTATCCTAATAAAACTCTCTCTTCGTTTAGCATTCAGTAACGTTATGAATCTCTTCCCTGTTTCGTTAGCTTTCATTATCGCTATGAAACTCTCTTTTTTAATTGTTTATCTTTAAGTACCATTATAAAACTATTTTTTTCGCTTATCTTTCAGTATCCTTCTAAAACTCTCCTCTCTTTATCATTATCTTCCAGTATCCTTATAAAACTCTTCCCTTTATCATTTATTTTTCAGTATCGTTGTAAAACTCTTCTCTTTATCCTTTACTTTTCAGTACCCTAATAAAACCCTCCTCTTTTTTATTTACCTTTCAGTATCGTTATAAATATCTTCCCTGTTTCGTTTGCTTCCATTATCGCTATAAAACTCTCTTAATTGTTAATCATTAAGTACCATTATAAAACTCTTTCTTTTTGCCTATCTTTCAGTATCCTTCTAAAACTCTTTACTCTTTACGATTATTTTTCAGTATCGTTACAAAACTCTTCCCTTTATCGTTTATTTTTCAGTATCGTTATAAAAATCTTATCTTCATCCTTTACATTTCAGTATCCTAACAAAAACCTTATCTATTTCTTTACTTTTCAGTATCATCATAAAATTATTCTCTATTTCGTTAGCTTACATTAGTGCTATAAAACTCTTTTTTTATTGTTTATCTTTCAGTACCATTATAAAACAGTTTTTTTAATTGTTTATCTTTCAGTACTATTATAAATCTCTTTTCTTTTTTGCTTTTCTTTCAGTACGGTTATAAATCTATTCACTTTATAGTTTATCTTTCAATATCGTTTTTAAACTCTTCTCTTTACTCTTATCTTTCAGTATCGTTGCAAAATTCTCCTTTTTCGTTCATTTTTCAGTATCGTTATAAGACTTCACTTTATCGTTATCTTTCTGTATCCTTATGAAATTCCTAGATTTATTAATGAACTCCTTTAGGAAAAGACGATTTATGGTGTTTATATATAAATCAACAGAAAATAGTCATTTAGTACTTCCAGTTACTTAAAAATTCAGTAAAAAGCTTCAAAACTTTCCCATTTAAAAATTTTCATTTCTCTTAAATTTCATAAGAAACGATCCAAATTGACCACAGTTGGGCATTGAGGTTAATTTCAATATACCTCGGAAGCTGAAACTAGTAGATTATAAGTGTTGATGACCAGTTGCACCTCAGTACCTCTCTTCAGCGCGAATGTAGGAAATGCAGTGAACGCTATCTTCGAAAATACTGAGTTTCAAGTCTTCACTTTCAGAATGTATGATCTCAATAAATATAGAGAGAAAATCGTTTAGGTTATACTTTTTCAGAATCTCGAATAGCGGCTTTTGTTATTCATTTATTAGATGGATATTTTGCTTTCTACTAATATTAGAATTTAGAACTTTATTTGCTGCCAATGGGCCCAATGTAGGATAATTGTATCACGTTAGGCTTCGGACAGAGGGTGCTGTGCATTCGTGTTTAAGGCCAATGTTACACTATCAAAGTTCTTTCACAAAGATCTTTTATAAAAGTTATTTCCATCTTTGATAAAAGTTATACATAAAAGAAATGCTATGACCTCAAAATACTCCTATTTCACTATCAAAGTTCTTTGACAAAGATCTTTTATGAAAGTTATTTCTATCCAAGGGGGCCAAACCCCTTAAAATTCGAGGTCTTAAAAAAGATTTATTGGTGTGTACCTAGGGACTTAAGGGGAGCCACCATACGAAATTTCAGCTTCCTAGGTCCTATGGTTCCAACGATAAAGTGGGTGTTTTTTAGAGGCGGAGGTGTCTAAGCCCCATTTAACCCACTTAAAATTTGTATTTTTTAAAACTATTTCTTAGTGGGCATGTAGAGCTTAGGAGTAACCATAATGCAAAATTTCAGCATCCTAAGACTTTTGTTTCGAAAGATTTGAGTATCTTTTAACATACTCCTTTAGAATATTTTTCGTATATTTCTGTCTTGTCATTAGTACGCAATTTTTAATTAGAGCTAAAATTATTTCGAATCGAAATTTTATTTTTCCTCTGCCGCGTTTTCCGTAGATTTGTATTTTTATTTTAGCATGCTATTGCTCGAAATGTTGTTTATAATACCCGGGCACCGAAATCTCTTATAAAACTGTGTCGAAGAGTCCAACTTTTATAAAAGTTATCTTTTATCGAAGTTCAGGTATGTATTACAATTTCACATTTCTCGTCAAACTTCTTTCATAAAAGATCTTTGTCAAAGAACTTTGATAGTGTAATTTGGGCCTAAGCCAGATATGGGCACGTTATATCCGTAGATTGGAAAGGTCCATCCACTCTTTCAGTGGAGGAGGGAGGGGGGAAGGCGCGAGCCCTCCAGTTGTCGCCTTGGGGGTGCTGTATCAAAACTGAGGCGGCACCAAGGGAGCAATGTTGACTCAAATGCAAGTAGTCAACATTTCCGTGGTATAAAGTGCGGATGTCTCAGGACAAGTGGTTCTAGATTAGCAAACTATAAGTTGCCTATTTGAAAGGTTGTTTTATTAAAAAGATTTAATTTACTTATTTTCAGTTCTGAATGGGAAATAGTTCTTTATGATATGTTTCCTAAAACTTTTCTTTTTCTGTTCCATGTTCAAGTGCATATAATTTGCGCGTTCAGTCACTGCTACTTATACTAAGATTTTTCCCCTTGAAGTTAAATCATTCTTCCCCTTTTGTGCAAGATCAAATACTTTTAAAGATCTACTACGTTTTGAATGAATGCTTAATATTTATACAAAAGAAATTCTGTTTATAGAAATCTTATAAGTTTACCCCCGAAAGAAGAAAGTTATTACCAATCTCTGATGCTGTCTGAATTGTGCAGGGACTGATCTGAGAAACAAGCTGGGAAAAACATAAAATTTCATTTATTCGAACGTATCAAATTGAAATAATATAATACGTATTTTCTGTTGCATCTTTCAGGCTATTCAGGCATAAAGTAATATCAAAGATACTTCACTTTCCTAAAACTTGTTTTAAACACTAGGTATATACATCACGCTTTAACTTAAAACGAAAGACTTGGAAACTTCTTTAGGTAATACGTACTTCAGAAGAAATAAACAGCTCAACTACGTTGCTAGGCGATTGCAGATACTCGAAATATCTTAATGCGTATATCTGAAGATCTCTCGAGAAATTCTTTATCGATTATTGAGACTAAAGCAGTCTTTGAAAGATTATGAGAAACCACCTTTAGTTGAGAATATTTTGTATTTCAATTGCTTTTCGTTATTTAAAATTTCTATATTCTACTTATGCTTGGCTGATGAATAGAATATGGAACAAAATTATTAAAAAAATTTCGCGTGTCTTCATGAATTGGGTTTGATTTTTGTTGTCAGGTCCTCTGCATTTTGCAATATCTGGAACTATGATTGTAGAGAAATCTAAAATATGTTATTTTCTTATTTAAACAAGATGAAAGACTTTTACCGTTTTTGTATCGTTATTGAAGTAGAAGTTTTGCTTTTAAAGTTTGTAGAAACTTGATGTCAACTTCATTGTTTTCTACCTGTAAGAGACATTAGTAAGTTAATGCGGAATATGTTTTTTTTCTTTTGTGCGCTTCTTTATAAAAAAAAAATTGAAACCAAAATGAAGGAAGGCGTAATTTCATTTACTTCTGAGGCTGAGAACTTGCGATCACTTGATGAATATAGATTACATGAGTAAAGTGGACGGCACAGTGATAACTTTAACTCAACACTACAGTACGATTCTTATATGAGTGATGTGAGATTAAATCTGGCAGTCAGAATCAGACTTTGTTTTCAGTTATGGGCAAAGAACTCTATCATGCATTTTTGAAGAAATAAGTTTTAAATTACCTTTATAAAAATTACCACAGTATATTTTATTAATTAAGCATTTTCAAAATATTTTGTTTTAACAAACTGAAATCATAAAAGAAAACATCTTTAACTCAATTTTGAAAAACAATAGACATTGCAAGTCTCTATCCTACACAGTGATAACTTAACACTATAGTAGGATCCTTATATGAGTGCTGCAGGATGAAATCTGGAAATTTCAATCAGACTTTTTTTCTCAGTAATGTGCAAAGAACTATATCATGCATATTAGGACATATACATTTTTTATTACCTTTACAAAAATTGCTACATTATCTTTTATTAATTGGCCATTTTCTAAATATTTTCGTTTTAAGTTAAATAATAAAAGAAAGTATCTTTAACTCAATTTTGAAAACTAATAGAGATTGCAAGTCTATCCTACACAGTGATAACTTAAACTCAACACTACAGTAGAATCCTTATATGCGCGGTGTAGGATTAAATGTGGCAGTCTCAAAGACTTTTTTTTCGGTAATGGACAAAGAACCTATTATGCATTTCTGAAGAAATAAATTTTAAATTTCCTTTAGAAAAATTACCCCATTATCTTTTATAAATTGGCCATTTTCTAAAAATTTTCGTTTTTAACTAACTGAAATAATAAAAGTATAGTTAACACAATTTGGAAAAACAATAGAGATTGCAAGTCTCTATCCTACACAGTGATAACTTTAACTCACCACTACAGTAGGGTCCTTATATGAGTGGTGTAGAATTAAATCTGGCAGTCTCAATCCGACTTTCTTTTCGATAGTGGCCAAACAACTCTGTTAAGCATTTTTGAAGGTACAAATTTTTTATTACCTTTACAAAAATTGCTACATTATTTTTTATTAATTGGCCATTTTATAAATATTTTCGTTTTAAGTGAAATAATAAAATAAAGTATCTTTAACTCAATTTTGAAAACCAATAGAAATTGCAAGTCTCTATCCTACACAGTGATATCTTTAACTCAACACTACAGTAGAATCCTTATATGAGTGGTGTAGGATTAAATGTGGCAGTCTCAAACAGACTTTTTTTTAGGTAATGGACAAAGGACCTATTATGCATTTCTGAAGAAATAAATTTTAAATTTCCTTTAGAAAAATTACCCCATTATCTTTTATAAATTGGCCATTTTCTAAAAATTTTCGTTTTTAACTAACTGAAATAATAAAAGAAAGTATAGTTAACACAATTTGGAAAAACAATAGAGATTGCAAGTCTCTATCCTACACAGTGATAACTTAACTCACCACTACAGTAGGATCCTTATATGAGTGGTGTAGAATTAAATCTGGCAGTCTCAATCCCACTTTCTTTTCGATAGTGGGCAAACAACTCTATTAAGCATTTTTGAAGGTATCAATTTTTAATTACCTTTAGAAAAATTACCACGTTATCTTTTATTAATTGGCCATTTTCTAAAACGTTTCATTTTTAACTAACTGAAATAATAAAAGAAAGTATCTTTAACTCAAGTTTGAAAACCAATAGAGATTGCAAGTCTCGATCCTACACAGTGATAACTTAACTGAACAATACAGTAGAATCCTTATGTGAGTGGTATAGGATTAAATGTGTCAGTCTCCATCAGACTGTTTTTTTCGATAATGGACAAAGAACCTATTATGCATTTCTGAAGAAATAAATTTTAAATTTCCTTTATAAAAATAACCACATCTTTTATTAATTGGCCATTTTCTAAAAATTTTCGTTTTTAACTAACTGAAATAATAAAATGAAAGTATATTTAACTCAACAACAATAGATATTGAAAGTTTCGATCCTACACCACTCACATGATCTAAATCCCATTGTTTCGTATTAAATCTTTAGAAAAATAACTTCATTGATTTGATATTATTCCTTATGTGAATAGAACGATAAATCTTTTTCTTAAAATGCTAAAAAAAATTAAAGTTTTATACTTTATCAAGCATTAAATAATTAAAAATCATGTCAGAAAGCTTGAGAAATAAAATATAATAGTATAAGAGGACTTATTTTTTACAACCATGGTTTTACAAAATTTAACAAAAATATCAATGGCTTCGAGTAGAGATTAACGGTTCTTTCAAAAGTACAGAAATTTCTTTGACTCAGTTTATATGGCAATTTAAAAATTTTTAGTGGATTCTTCAGGGTAATTTAAGACGACGTACAGTTATTTGAATTGTAAAAGATCGACTTTATTCCCTGCTAAAATTTTCATAGTTCCCTTTGGCTCATTTTCACTTGATTTATCCGAACATATCACTAAAAGAATTCTAAAGACTCAAACTAAAGCTGATTGAAGTAAGTCTCTATACAGATATTGATGAAATAATTCTCTATATTTTTCACCATATATAGATCTTAATTTCTTTGGGTAGATTTCCTTTCTGTACGATATTGGATTTCATTTTAATTTAAAAAATGACTCTACAGTACTCAATATTATGTCTTTTACGCCAGTGGTGCTCAAACTTTTTTCGACAGTTATTCACTTAAATAAAAATCATGCGCCCCCTCATGAAAAGTTTTTGGTAGTAGCAAAATGCATTTAAAAATTAGGTAAATGTTAGCAAAAAAATAGAAAAAAAAGAAATATTCAAATTTTGACAAATTATTTATTAAATCGAGCTGTAGATTTTTGGTATATATTTACTTTATATAATAACATTTAAAAAAACGTCTGGCTTACCTTCTGCCCTTGTTTTTGGCAAATCTCGCGTGACTAGTATTTCTTATTTAAATATTAATATGTGTTTCTATTTCATTTAGGTAAAAATGAACAGAAATGAACATAAAAAGAGTATGATTTCATGATTATTAGCGTATTTATAGCAATATTTAATTAAATAATTCAGTACGATATAAAATTGCTTCAAAACATCCGCGATCCTTTGAGTTATTTTTGTGAGAGTTTTGTTTTGTTGAAAAGTCATTCCTACAAATATTTAAAATTAGTTTGGAGAGCAATACCCAAAAAGTTATAAATAAGTGTTCTTTCTTGAGTTAAATTTCTTACCAATCTCGTTCGACTTAAAAATTTCTGAACCGAGTGTGGAATTATAATCTTCAGGGAAAAATCTTCTAATAGAACATATTATTACAAATTTACGAAAATTAACAGAGGATAAGAAAGCTTTTTTTGGATACATGAGAAACAATTGCTGAAAGTTAACGAAACACAAAAGTGCGTTCCTTTTACATAGTGTGTCTCTAAAGCTGAAAAGCTTACCTTCTTTCCTAGAGAACATTTATAAAAGTAGCTTTTATTTTTTATAATTTTACCATTTTTATGAGAGATTTTACATATTACACTTTGGATATACATACTAAGTACAAAGTTAGTACAGTGTAGCAAAGTTATTAAAGGCAGCAACCCATTATGAAAGACATTTCTCCAGTCTTGTTGGACTTAAACAATAACGTAGTAAACATGCAATTGTATCCTCAGTGACGAATTTCTTTTTCTGGAATAATCTCATGCAACGTTACGTAAATAAATAATTCTTACGTAACTAGTATACTAGTTACGTAAATAAATAATTGTTACGTATCTGTAGTATACTAGTTACGTAAATAAATAATTGCTTAGGAGGGTCTTTTTGGGTATTTGGACACAAATTCTAAAAATTACTAAAATGAGTTCTTTGACTTATGATAAAGCCCTAAAAGCTTTAACGCTTACTTTTTTTCTGTGGATATACATACTAATTTCAGAATTAATGTAGTATTATAGAGTTATAAATGGTAATTACCATGAGTGAACATGAAATTGTATCCTCAGCAGAGAATTTCTTTTAGTTAGAATAGTCTCCTCAAAATTTACGTAAATAATGAATGACTTAGGAGGGCCTTTTTGATTATTTCTACACGAAATGCTGTATATTATAGTGTGCATTTTCAACATAAATTCTAAAAATTACTTAAACTAAGTGCTTTGACGTTATGACAAAGCACTAAAAGCTCTAACGCTTATTTTTTTTCCGAGTGAATATTTAAAGAGTGGAACTTTTTAAATACTTTTACCATATATCTAACAGCTTTAACTTATTGCACTTTGGATATTCAAACTGAGTAAAAGAGTTACTGCAATGTCGCAAAGTTATAAATGGCAGTTACACATCGTGACAGACTTCTTTCCAATCCCGTAGGATTCAATTTATAACGCAGTGAACATAAAACCTCAAATAACGAATTTATTTTAGTGGAATAGTCTCATGCAAAGGTACGTAAATAAATAATGACTTGGGAGGGCCTTTTTGATTATTTCATCACAAAATGCTGTAAATTATTAAGAGTTTGGACGCACGACCAAGCCCAAAGTTGTCACTTTCCCAAAGAGTATTTCTGACAGCTTCGAGGTTTACTTTTTTTGTGAGTGAGCATTTATAGAGTGACATTTAACTTTTTCTTTTAGCATTCTTCTGTTGGCTTTAAATTATGACTTTTACGGTATTGGTACTGAGTGCAAAATTACTGTAATATTCTAGAGTTATAAATGGCTATTTTCCGTTCTCACAGACTCACTTGCCATCTTGTTGGATCGTGATGATATTTATTAGCGCAGGAAACAGGAAAATACGTTCTCAATAATGAATTTCGATTCAGAAAACATACTAATGCAAAGTGAAATGATGCAAAGTCGGAGCAAAGTCATTTTATTATTTTTGGAGCCAATACTAACTGTTACGATATTTTTATTTCCAATGGCAAGCAATATACAAAGGTAAAAATCTCAACAAGATATAAGCATAGACCGGAGAAGAAAACTGATATATTAATTGGTGATTACTCTTGCCTTACAGAAATCTTGAGCCGACCTTGACTCACAGATCTAAAGCTGGGAAATATCCCTATCTAGTGGTTAATCAAAAATAGTGCAGAAAGGTCCTTGCCTTATTAGCTTAACAGAGAAATTGGTGATTACTCTTGTCTATAGAGATCCTGAGGCGACAGTGCCTCACAGATGTAAAGGTGAGAAATTTCCATATCTAGTGGTTCATAAAAACTAGTGCAGAAATGACCCTGTAAACTTTTCATGCGGCTCGGATGTTTAGCTAAGCTGTCATGGCCAGTTGACTACCGAATACTTCTTCATTGCTACTGAATACTTCCTTGGAAAATTTGGAATGAATGCATTATAAACATCCCATAATTTACTTGAATTCCTATCTATTAACTCTTCATAAAGCAGATCCTTCAATTTTTTCCGGATAAATACCATTGTCTACCATCCATTTCAGGATTAGCCAGTTTTATGTTAAGAGCAGGTAAAATTTAAACATGGGAGAATATGAAGCTCAGTGGTCCTTCTAGCGACCGAATAAATGTAGTAATTTCTAACTTTAGCCAGGAGCTCTTTAGTCTCTTGGGTGGAAAAAATATGAGAGCCATTGTAAAAGATCATATGGAGGTTTAGCCACTCATGTGTACAAGAAAGAAAATTTGGGTTTCGTTCCTAGAAATGAGAAAATTGTATTTGATTCAATAAATTTTTATGCCCATTAAGTAATCATAAAAACTTTGAAAATCCGTATGACTTTAAACATCATGTTGTCATTTCCGCCATAGTGCTGTAGGTACTTATCAAAGAGAAAGCCCATGAAAGTAAAATGTCATGTGATATGCTACTATTTACATGAAAAAATATATATCTTAATGTTAAGGGCAGATTTGAACTACTGCTGAAAAGTTTTGAAACGGAAAGCTTATAACATTTGTGCCACTTGTCTGGTCAGTCGTATTTTAATCGAAAGATAAATTGGTATTTATAAAAGACTGCAGAGCAGGTGTTGTTATACTCTAGATCTCGGCTCTTTCAGTCTTTTGTTATGCTGAATCTTCTCATTAAACATCCATTCACTGTAGTTTTGTTTTTAATGTTTCCCTTTAGTTCTGCTTTGCGTCTAACACGATGGTCAACCTTTCAAATTCTGTGATAGATTTTCCTGCTCTAAGACCTTTAAGATCGACTTCCCTGTTTTAGAGAACAACTGCTGCGTTAAAAATGTTAGCGTTTACATTAACCTGAAACAGAGCATTATTTTATTTTTTGTTTAAAAATAAATTTGTATGAAAAATGTTCAACAATACGAATTTATTTTTTCTTGAAAATAATTTTAACTATTATTTTACGCTTGTTCTTTTTTTATAATACAAGAGATTTTATAATCATAAGTTTTCCAAAAAATCTTTTGATTACTTCCTTTTTAAAATAAAACTTCATTTTCAAAGAAAATAACACTCATTTAAGAATTTAACCAGCTCATTTATTTCCAAATCCCAAGTCCAACACCATGTATTTGGAACTAACTATTTTATTGGTAGGCATTGCTTTGAATTCCGTATTTGATACTATACAATGGCTTGAAAAATATTTCAAGCAACCTCCAAGAAGTTTTCTTGCAAAAGCGCAAAACTTTGACGAATTTTTCATAGGACTTAATTCTAGAATTAAATCGAAAACATGTTGCTTACCAATGCGAGGCATTTATCAGTGAAGACTTTATCCGCTAGAATCGTTGGTTGCTTCGATTAGGGCACCGTATAGGTAAACCAACACCACCTCCTGGTGCCATCTCAATTTTGACCTAGCACCCCCCAGGGCGATATCTGGAGGGCTCAAACCTTTTCCCAACCACTGACCACATAGAAGGACTTTCCGTTCTACGGATTTAACGTGCTCATATCCGACTACACATGAAGGTATTTAGAGGCATTCGTCGGGATTCGAACTCAGCGCTCTCTGTTCGAAGCCCAACGCGCCACCAATAGGTTAACTTGGGCTTCTACAGAGGCTGTTGACACATATTTTAGACGATGTATATTGTATTCACAAAACTAAATTACATAAAATTATTGTGATTAAATGTTCTGTTTGACATCCCTTATTCTGAACTATCTTTCGACACCGCAATTTCCAGGATAATAATGCCTTTTGAAGTCTCAGAAGAGGTATTCTATCCCATTCCTCCTGAACAGCTTTCCAGAGTCCTGTAAGGGTTTTGGGACGACGTTTGGATAATGCAGATTTTAAAAAACCGAAAGCACAAAAATCCATAGGTGATACATCGGGAGATTTAGTAGGGTATCAGTGAAGGGTATGGCCTTGATACCAGTTTTTTGTTCCATTTCTTTTAGGAAATTTACAGTGGATTTTGATGTGTGACTGCTAGCTTTGTCCTGATGGAGTCTCACAGATTGATAGCACTGTGGGTAAAGCGATGGTATTTCATTCAGAAAAATTGGCGATAAAATATGTTCCTGATAGTATTTGGGGTTAATCTTGACATTTTTTTCCACTCTTTATTTTTAACTTGCCATTATAAGAAAAACCAGCAACAATCATGAATCCCTTAGAAAAACTTTCTTTCGATTCTTTGAACCATGTACTTAAATTTTTTCTCCCCTTTTATGATAATAAATGGCTCTTTTTTTGTTGCAATCATTTAAATACACCTATGATTTATCTATTGTGACAATTGTTTTCCATTTTTCTTTGGATAAATGTTTCTCATATAGAATTCTACAGCGTGTCTTGAGTTCAGCAATATGATTTGGAAGAAGACGATGCACATTGCGTTTTTTCGCTTTCTTAAGATTTAAATCAACGTTTATTATTTTGTTTACAGTGGACACCGAGCATTTTAATGATTTTGCAACTGTACTTTGACTAGGGGGATTTTCTTTTAACATTAAACAACGTACCTTTGCAATAGTCGAATATGTCCGTTTTTTCCTTGGATACTTGTTTGGAATTTTTGTCCCACTTGAGGCTCCAATTTGTCGTTTTTTTCCTTTCTTGTTGACGATATTACCTATCGACGCTTTAGATAATCACAAAACCATGACTCTCACATTGTTTTTGGATAACGGAGTACGCATATTTCTCTTTGGAAAGAGCAATAAATGTAGCCTTCGAACCACTGCTTTGTTAAAAACGCCATTTTGAATAAAAACAAAACTTTCAAGCCGCAGACGATAATTTTGACTTTTAAAAACATAGTACAATTGCAATTATTTCTTTTGCAGCAAACGATTTTTTATTACCGCTTACCAAAATCGTCTAAAAAATGTGCGAACAGCCTCTGTAAATCGAGAAAACATCTTGGGGTAAATGCTATCGACAATACTATTAAAATCCACTTGTTGGGGTTTTACAGCTTTGACGAGGATGTTAAAACATTTTGCGGATTTTCAACGGTAGTTTATGATGAAGTTACAATTATATCTGAGGTTACGAGTATTCGTCAACTTTAAAATAGGTCAACAGGTCGATCGTAATCTAGCTGTTGCTCATTCCCTCTTTTTGGCTCTGTGCTCACGAGCGATCCCGTGTCGTTGCGGCACCGCAGTTGCGATCAGGAGTACAATAGAGTTGAACTAACCGACGACGCCTACGTCCGTTTGAGTCGGTTAGTTCAACTCTATGTACTCTATGTAACCCTCCTATAACACGGTAGATAGGTTCCTAGAAAATGCCGTGTTGTGTGAAACCGTGTTATATGAGACCCAGAGACAGTTAAAAAAAAAGGGGGTTCTGAAAACTTATTAAAAACAAACATTTTTTTTTAAAATTTCCATATAAGCAACTTAATTTTTATTTAAAATATAAATGTATGTATAACACAGAATGAAAAGAAGAAAATATTTTTTTCATTTAATGCGACCTTAATTTAATAAATTTCTTTCTTTTCACTGCTCAGTACAATCAAACGAGAACGTTTTTTCGATTGAACAATATCACCTTCACTTTCAGAACCATTTTTTTCATTAAGATTTTTTAAACCTTCTATCCACTTTAAAAAATCTGTAATTTTGGTTTATTTGCTGGTACTTACAAGGTTATAGAAGATTCACGGTATGGAGATAGACAATTTTGCAGCTCCCTTTTGAATTTTCGGCTTCTTTCAGCGGAAGGGTCTGCATTCAGGAAAAATGATTCAAGATTTTCAAATTAGCTTAGGCCTTCTTGTAATTTTATAGAGTTATAAATGAATAAATTATAATTTGTTAATACATTTTCATGTAAAGCCACTATAGTTCATTATTCCTTCCCGTCATTATTTTAAAGTAATTTAGTTTTTAAATATGTTAAACAAAATTCATGTTATCTAGGGCTATGGAAGTACAGTGTTGTACAAAGGTTTTCGCAATTTTTTATCGTGTTAAATCGAAACCGTGTTACAGATTGAAGCGTTATACGAGGGTTCCCGCAATTTATCTTATCGTGTTAGAGCGAAACCGTGGTGTAAGATGCCGTGCTGTAGGAGGGCTACTGTACTCCTGATCGCAACAGCGGTGCCGCAACAACACCGGATCGCTCGTGTGCACCGAGCCTTAAAGTGTAAGGAGGGAATGATCAACAGTAAGATAACGATCGGCCTGTTGGCTTATTCAAAATTATGGTTCAAAATTTATAGATTTAAGTTCAAAATTTATGGGGATTCTCAGGTTTAATTTAAGAGGATTTTCGACTTTCCTTACTGGTCAAATAAACTCTTCGGTTTATTAAAATTTGCAATATCATACACTGAAATAAAATCTGGGGTCATGCGTAATTTTGGACTTCATAAGAAGCAATTGAACTTGTTGATTCCATTTATCTGAACATTCAAGACAAATAGAATAGGATGCATTTAAGTTCAGTATCGTATAACTTCACACAAAACATGCAAAATAATTGGTATCTACTAATTCATGTGTTAAATATTCACAAAATTTCAGAACAAAATTTAATATTTGAAACTTTAGGAACAATTCCATATTTTAGAAGAAAGAACCAGATGAACTGCTTTATATCAAGTGATTACCGAGACCACTTGAGATTGCTTATTAGTATCTAACTCAAAGAATGCCTCTCAAAAAGTTATTTAATGGATTATTGAGAGTCAAATAGTTCTTGAAGGAATATGAGAATACATGCCTCTGGTATAAAAGGTTTAGTTAGAATTGCTTTTTATTTGCGGAAGTTTTACTCTCTGGCAAAGTTTTACGGGTGATTTGAGCAGAAACGATGATGAGAATATTTTCTAGCATAAATGCATTGAGTGCTTTCAATGATTCGTACAATACTTGTTGCAAGTATGGATGTAAGTAGTTAAATCTGAAAAAATAAATTCCTATAAAGGAAAATAATAGTCGCCTTATCTTAGCGTGGTAATATCATTTATTTCAAACAAGAATGAATAATGTATAGATGATAAATTATTCATCTTGTTTGGTTATTTTGAAATATTCTTTCTTACGTTGAATCTAAATTATATCGATAGAAAATTAAAAAGCTTTGCCGTGCGTCTTGAATATAAATACCCCAAACTCTAGGTTACTAAAGCTCTTATGTTCTGCAAAGACTTAATCTAATTCTTTGCAGGAAACTTAAACGTGGGGCATATGCAGATGCGTTGGTGCCTCAGTCAAACAAGCGTACGGTTTTACAAGTGTAATTAAATTCTTTGGATGTAGAATAGGCATTTAAATGGCAAATTACTTGCTCTGTAAGTTTGCTAAAGATTGCAAATCTTTCCTAATACTATTT
>OU015493.1:26017948-26102948 GCA_907164885.2 Dolomedes plantarius | reverse complement strand
CCCCCCTAATCTTCCCCCAAACACCCCCAAACAATAAAAATATACAGTAGCAATATATAGCAACAATAATAAAAATATATAGCAACAGTTCGGAAGATTCATTGTACCACGTTGGCGCTCTCAATACCTCGCACGTACAGGTTTACACAGGAATTTCCCTGGTTTGACAAGTTTAAACTTGCATTGCTCTTGTCATTATAGTCCTGCACTTTAAAGGTACCTGTAAATCAATGCCATTTGCTGTGCCCATGCTTTGGCGCAAACCTCGCTGTTATCTTACTGATTGTTACTTTTGTATGACTTCCACCGTCGTATTCTCTAGCAAAAGTAAGCATACAATTCCTAATATCGCTTAAGCTTTAAGACCAGTTCCTCAGAACGAATCTTTGCCAATCCCAGGGCCCCAAAAAACCTATACTCTAGAGCCAGAAACGGATTTGGAAGACTTTGAGCCACAGCCTGGACCATCAAATGAGACGTCCACAGATGATGAAGAGTGTTTAGCTGATTCAGCTCATCGACAACCTCACCTCGTCACTCAGTCTAAATTGAATGATCTCGTCAGGGATTAAATTACCTAAGAGTAAATCTCAACTTCTTGGATCTCGACTTCAGCAGTGCAATCCCTTAGAAAATGGCGTAAAATTCTCTTCTGACACGACCAGGCAGTCAACCTTTAAATTACTTTTTTCGGAAGAAGAAGGTTTAGTGTTCTGCCCTAATTCAAATGAATTGATGATAGATCTGAAGTTGCCATGTGACACAGAGAAATGGAGACTGTTTATAGACTCATCATAAAGAAACTTCAAAGTTGTCCTGTTGGCCAATGGGAATGAGTTACCTTCAGTTCCGGATGCATACTCTGTGGATATGAAGGAGACAACCGAAAACTGAGGGATGTACTGAGGGAAGTTAAGGATTATAATGCCGGACTATAGGACTATAGTGACAAGAGCAATGCAATTTTAAACTTGTCAAAGCATGAAAATTCCTGTGCAAACCTATGCGTGCGAGGTCTTGAGAGCGCCAGCGTGGTACAGTGAATCTTCCGAACTGTTGCGATATATTTTATCATTGTTACTTTATATTGTTGCTATATATTTTTATTATTTTGGGGTGTTTGGGGTAGGATCAGGGGGGCTGGAACTTGGAACATTTAGAAAAAAAATGAAAAAATTGCGAAAAAACCGGAAAAATCGATCCATTTTTATTGATTTTCTTTACAATTTAAGGGGGCAAATTCCCCCCAAATCTACGTCTTTGCAACAAATGTTCATGTTTTAGAACTTTGCACCTCTCTAGCCTCTCAGAAGAAATGTAAAGGCTAAAATAATCCTTTTCATCCCTCCAAATTATCGGAAAGTGATAAAAATAAGTGGGTGGGGGCTCCCCCCAAAACGGTGGGTGATGGGGGAAAACGGGGGTCATATTCGAATTCAGGAGGTCAATTTACATAACAATCAGCAGGAATGGTTTCAGGACCGATTTTCATGCAGTCCGGTGTTATAAGCATTTATGGAGTTGTAAATAGTAGATACATTTTCTTTATAAGTTAACATTCAGGTGAGCGAATCCAATAGGTTAGTAGACAGCAGCATCAACGCATTGGAATTCTGTACTGGGGGAGATCTGATCGAATCTGAATAAGCACCACTGAATACTCACGTGTCTACACGTGAGTATTCAGTGGTGCACTCTCAGTCACACTCTGTGTCTACACAGGTTATTTGAGACATTAAATTCGTCGGCCCGAAAGTCTGTATGTGAGGTTTGTAGGGGTGGGAAGAGGGTAAGAGTTCCCAGATGAATTGAAAATCGGGTGTTATGTTGACTCACCAGTGGAACGGTCCCAGTGAAGAAGCCGACAAATCATTGTGGTGTGTAAGTGATTGTCTTTGGATCAGAGCGGCATTGGAAGAAAAAAAAGAAGGCATTTTCAGATAGCCTGAACTTTTCTGCACCTTGCATCAGGATTCCTTTTATAAATTTCGTTCACCAGAAAAATTTACGAGCGTTTAAAACACAGTAGAGCAGACTTCCCCCCGGAATAATTTAAACTTAAAAATATTTTTTTACAAATTTTCTAAAAAACTGAAAATGCTTCACGGTGATATATTTCTTTCTGTGTTACGGAGTACCATTTTTTTAAAAAAGATCTTTCAATCCAAGTCGGCAATCCTTGGACGCATTTCCTCCATAGGTTAACATTGAAGTGAGCGAATCCAATAGGGTTATTATAACAGTGGCGCACCCAGGGGGGGCAAGGTCCCCCCCCAAAGAAATAGAAATTGCATTATGAATATTGATTTTGCATTATAAATACTTTTATCCGTTCATCTCACCCCCCATGCATTATAAATATTTTTATCCGTTCATCTCCCCCCCAAAGAAAATATCCTGGGTGCTCCACTTTATTACACAGCAGCTTTAAACACCCGGATACACCAGCCTGATTTATTACTATCTTTATATATAAAACGCGTAGGTATGTGGCACAAAAATTAACGATATTTCTACACTCCGAATGGCAACGACTACAACTACCGGATGTAAACATTAGCGGCCGTCCGCAATTTGCAACCGCGTGTAAACATATATTTAAGCACTGAAATCAGGATTGCTCGAAAGCGAGCTGCACGATCAAGTGGAAATTGGGAACAGTCTCAAGAAAGAAAGCGGAAGAAGAAATAATTCATTAAGAGAGAGCATAAGTGATCGCGAGGTTAGGCTTAACCATCGCCAGCATAGAAACCGACAGCCAGTAATACTTTATTTTCTACACTTGCTGGATTTTCACTCCATTTTATAAGTGAAAATATCCCCCCCCAACAATTTTTTATTTCATGTAATGATAAAGTATAGATATCTTAATTTTGAAAAATAGTACATACAGAGAGAGATGTAATTTTAAAAATCATTGGTGTTGGGTATCTCAGTCTTATCTTTAACTCTGTTCTGAAGTAATGGAAATTCACATTTTTTAATCAAAATGTTTTAGAATCAGCCTTATAGAGAATACCCCTTAACAACGTATATTTATGATCATAGGTAATAGTAGTAACATTCCTTACGTATGTTACTTTCAGTTGAGTTGTTTTGCAAAAGAAAATATAAAACTAAAAGCGACCATGCTGGTCGCGCAGCGGCTAGTATTCTTCAATTTTCCGTATTAACTTTTCGGAAATGGAAGTTTTTTTTATTCTTCAATTTCCTCATGTATAAATATTGCGATGTTCCTGTTTATGTTGAATAATGGAACAAGTCCAACAAAACAAGAACGTGAACTGAAACCAATATGAAGCCACAAAGTTGCATGGATAATTCCGCGCAGGCCGAGATTTTAAATTTTTGATGATGAAATTATAGTCTGAGTATAATTGTTGGAAGTTTCCCCAGAAAACAGCCATTACTCATTCTAAATCTTTCCCTTACGATCATTACGGTGATTTATTTACCTTCAAGGGTTCTCTGACAGGACATTACAAATTGAAATCTGTTTTATTTTTATTTTTATTCCTTAAATCCCGATTTTTCTTCTAGCATTTGCTTCTCCAACTTAAAGACGTTTGATGTATATTTAGTAACATTTTACAAACTTTTGTTCAGAGAGTCCATATGCAAGATTAATGTCGAAGTATGTTACATATGATATTGTTAATCGAAGCTGGTATTTAAAGCCCATGAAGAACTTGATTTTGAAGAACGTTGCTTAGCCTATAATGTATTGGGAAATAAAATTATTGATAACTGGTTTATAATTTTTTAACAAGCTAGGATTTTTAAAGTGTTAGTGTTCTGAATTTCGTTGAACAATATTCCTAGGAAATACTTGTTTCAGAAGTTAAGGAAATTACGATTCTTCATTACAAGTTATTGGAGTGCTAGCCTTGAAGTTAGGAGACGCGGGGTCAAATCCCACTCCTGACAGGCTTAGTTAGGGTAGTGCCCGGCAGCTGGAAGAACAATAATAAACTTTTGGACAGCCGCCAATAATGTCCATTCGGAAAATTTAACCTGTATCCCAGAAGGACTAATTAACAAACATATACGTAAAACACATTCCGTTGGCAATAAAAGAAAATGTGATTTACGATCATTAAAAGTTTTACCCACACGTTTGGTATACATCTACATGAACATCTGTTTCGGAGTTCGTATTGAAGCCGCTGGTTATAGGAAAGATATTTAGGGAGAAAAGAAGTTGTTTGCATCATTGAAGGCAAAGATAAATTGATGGGCTGTAGTTCAGAACCATTACTTTAACTCAAGGCAGACAATACAATTAATAAAATTCACACAATTGTTCAAATAACGAAATTTCAAATCCGTTTACCCTTCCTTTTCTACTAGGAATAAGCTACAATTATCGTTTTACAGAAAAGTGATACATATCTTATGCGGTACTTGTCTAGATGCCCTTCTGTCGTCCGAGAACTAACCGACCTGAAAACAAATGTTTATTAAGATTTCGAGTATTTTTGCAGAAGTAGGGATTCCATAAGTGATATTTACAGAGGTTACCAGGTAAACTGTAGTTACTACACTGGTTTCATTCGAGACACTAACACTCACACTGATATTTCACACTGATATACACTCACACTTGATACACATATATACACTCGATACACTCACACTGATACACTCACTCTTGAAACACTTGATACACTCGATATACACTTGATACACTCACACTGATATTTCACACTGATATACACTCACACTTTCCTTCGAGACACTAACACTCACACAGATATTCCGGTATGCAGTCTTCCCCTCACAAAGTTAATAGACGAAGTATTTCCTTGTGGTACAGCTCTCAGACACGTGCAGCAACAGTACTAGCCAATTAGTTACCGGTTGGGGTTGGATTATGGTCGAATGGAATCTTTTTTAATTAATAAGGCAGTCCTTGTGCCCCACAAAATGGTGGAATGGTTAGGACGCTAGTCTTTACCTGATGCACACATGGTTCTTGTCCTGCGGTTTTTCAAGTGTGTATGCAGTTGCTCAGAACAAACTTTAAACTGTAAATCCTGTTCAAGATTTAACTTTATTCTGGGCCTTTTCATTTTATATCGCTCGATTTTGTGGAAGTATGATTTAAGGGTTGCTACAACATGAATTTAAGCACACTAAGTTGTAGCAACGCACTTAAGTGTTAAGTGGGGTTTGGAGCTGTGGTTTTGCTACAGTGACGTAACTACTAGGATAAAATTCGTTGCCGTTTCACAATAACCGTCACCTACGGAATTAGGGTATGTATGCATCTTTGGCTTTTCATTAGGATTGTAGGTGTACTTGCATGTATGGTGCGTTGAGCCCTTACTGTAAGTTGTCTGTGTGTTTTCCTTTTCTATTGACTAAATGTTTCAATGAGGATCTCGGGGCCTTGGGATGTCTTTTGGTTATACCTGCATCCTATTCAGAAAGTTCCCCTTGAGGTAACTGATTGGGTTAGGCTCCCTGATTACGAGACCAGTCGGTTACCTCAATTTCTGGTTCAGTTCCGACACTACTACAGAATCTTGTCTCTGGTGCGTGGAGCCCTGAGTGTTTGATTTCTGTTTTTTTGTGTGTCTGCATTCTTCTTATAATTATCTAGCTCTGTTTGATTATTAATTTTTAGTTATATTTGTCCATTTTCAATATGAGGATATGAAACCACTGAGCATTCTTTTAATGAAAAGTTTTATGTTTTCATTGCTAGGGTAGGTTTTAAGTTAACTTGTTTGGCAGTCTATGCTCGCTTTTTTAATTTTTTGTTAGTTTGATTTGTTTATATTATTTTGCATTAAGCGTTGCTACATAATACATAAATCAATATTATGTTTAATAAAATAAGTCAATTGATACTTTAAAAGACATGCCGAATTCGAATTTAGAGCAGCATATGGGTGTTTAAAATCAACTTAGTATTTCTTCCGATCCATTTATTTAATTTTATATGAATTTTTATTCTAAAATACGCTATGTAACTCAAAACTGTTATATACCAGGTTAAATTTAAATGTAATCTATTTTATATTTAAGAATTATTGAGTTTCAATGTACGCAGTAAAAGTTGTTACCAATGTGCACAATATTTATGAAAATTAGAAGCCGGCCAATGCGAGTCATGTTAAAATTATATTTAATTTCATCTCGTGAGTATTCATCATTTAGTGGCCAACGTGACGAAAGGTTAATATATTTCAAATTTAATTGTTCCTGTTGGTTAGATCTTTGTTTCTTATGTATTTTATATGGTTTGTGCTTACTTATTTGTTTTTTTAGGCTTATAGATGTCATATTAAAACTAGACGTCATAATATTTAATCAATCATGAAGAGATATTGCCATATGTTTTTCAATGTTTGTTATCTTTTGTCTTTTCAGCAATTTGTCCTTTTTTATGGTTAATGTTTGAAAGCTATACATCATTAGGTTAAGACCACCATGAGGAAATTAAATTAATTTTCTTCAGTCATGTGTGGAATTAAAGAGGAATTTTTTATTTCGTTTTTTTAGGCACAAATTATTTCCCTATCCAAAGAAGTAGGAGATAACATCACTAAATATTTAAAATATTAATTTTAAAAGGCCTCTCTCTTTATATTAGTAAAACATAATTAAAATTTTTAGTAAAATAATTAATTTTAATGCTTCTTGAAACGCTATTTTATCAAATTTTCAGACTATTTTTTTAGCGTTAGTTTTTGAAACTTCCGCAAAAGGATTAACAAATGGGTCCCAGATTAAAGTGCGAGTCTAATGTTGAAAACTCGAAATTGCAAAATAGTGTCAAATTAACTTTAAAAACTTAATTTTTCGCTGTCAAAGTAGACTAGCAAAATTTAGTAATGCTTGACAATTAAACTATTACACAAATTTAAAAATTTAATTCATATTCTGAAAGACATATTTTTGTGGTTAAATTAAATTGCATGCATAAGTATCGCAGAATTAAAATATATTGTCCTCTACATGCGCATTAATTTTCTCAGGAAAAAAATGTAAAAAAAAAAAAGCCACGTTCTTATGAACGTAATTTCTTTGACACTTTAACTTGAGTTTAGGTAGTTTTTAATGTTGATAATTAATCAAATTTTATGTCAAGTAAAATACTGTATTCGTGGATTTATTCTTTCAGACACTTTTTTTCTGCGTTCTTGACCTAGAGAATGTGATATTCTGAGGGAAATTTTAAATTAAACCGCGGATCATTATTATAATCATGCTTCTCCCCGGAAAAGCAGTTTAAGAAAATAACTTACATTTCGGGGAGATAAATGAGAGCGTGGAAAATTAAATAATCTACCCTCGACGAAAAATTTACTTCAGATGTTTGACGGGAAAATATAAAGTACTCCTGTGTGTGTTGTGTATATTATGAAAAGTAGAATTGTCGCAAAACTATCTGAAATCAAACCAAAGGAAGCAAATTAAAATAGGGATTCATTGACTTAGGAATCCTAAAATGCTTTAAGTGGTCAAAATCTTAGAACTAACATGTGATCAGTTGTTACATTGATTCCATTTCATAGGTGTTCCGTCGTCTGTGACAAATTACTTATGATTTGTATAGATCGAGAACAACACAGCAGGGTTAAGGCTGCTGTATACTAACTATAGTACAAAACTGAACAATTTATAATTGTTTAATATAGGTTTTTCGCCATTTTTTTCCCAGCTCCTGTTATGTGGTTAAGGGATTCAGTCACTTGGCATATTTGACGGAGTTCTTTTGTCCATTTTATCGCCGCTGACTGTCACCTCTGCGCAGTTGCATTGCGCTATTCTACCAGAACGGGTTTTGTGGCGAGCGCCAAATTGGCGAGATTTTCTCCCTTTCTGTCTGGACGGGAATTTCAACATTCGTTTTGCGAGACGTCTAGGCACATGGACGTGTGTTTGTTAACCTTGATGTGCTTACATGTTGAAGAAGCACGTGTAGGATACCCTTAATAAAATAGGCCTAACATCTTGGATGCGACACACTCTCCAACCCCACAAAGTTATCAGCTCTTCGTAAAATAGAGAAAGTGTTACGGTTATGTCCAGGGCCCCCACATGCCCGGTGCTACCGTTGCTACGGCAACGGGGCCCGTGGGTCAAGGGGCCCGTAAGGACGGGGAAAAAATTAAAAAGTAGAACATTTTTAATAAATCATAGAAAGAAAACAATAATTAAATCACTAGGACTAGATTTATGTGTATCAATGAAATATTACATCAGAGTAATATAAATTGGTTCATTGGATATGCAGTGCGTTGCGTACAAAACGTGTCTGAATCTACAACAGTTGTGAACACGACAACACGTGACACCTTGTTGACAGTGCGTGTGCAGAAGCAGAACACTGCCCGCCGGGCCCGCCCTCTGCGACTCGGCTCAAGGTCAATGACGTTGCTATTTTAGTGCAGGCCCTACCCCTCTCCCTCACACCGCGGCCCGCTTGCACCGCTTGGCTAAGATCAAAACTCTGCAATTGCAAGGAAAAAACATGAAAGGACAAGCCCATTACTTATCTTCGAAGAGTCAAAATGAGTTCATTTCACTTTGTGGTGAAAAAGTTTTAAAATTTATACTTGAAGAAAGGCAAGAAACTATTTATTATGGGCTGATTGTTGATGCAACTCCTGATGTATCACATCAAGAACAAAATGTATTTATTTTGAGATATGTCATTCAAAATAAAGACTCTAAGCAATATGAAATAAAAGAAAGGTTTGTGAAATTTGTCAACTGTAATGGAAAAAGTGGAGAAAATATTACTAATGAAATTTTAACTGTCTTAGCTGAAAATAACATCCCTCTTGAGGACTGCAGGGCTCAAGCGTATGATGGTGGATCTAACATCTGTGGAAAAATCAAAGGAGTAAAAGCAAGACTGATACAGAAAAATGATGCGGCATTTTATTCACCATGTGGAAGTCACTCCTTAAACAGAATAGGAGTTAATACAGTAAAAATATGCCCCGAAATTATGACCTTCTTTGGAAACTTGGAAACAATGTATTCTTTTTTCGCCCATAGTCTTACAAGATGGGATATTTTGATTTCTAAAGTGCCACTTTCACTAAATAAACAATCACAAACAAGGTGGTACGAAAGATTCGAAGCCGTTGTTCCCATTGCGAAGCACTACCCAGGACTATTAACGGCCTTAGAACGAGTATTAACTGAACTGCCGGTCAAGCTTAGAACCAAAAGCATACAATAAAGCTATGTGTCTTAAAAAATACTTTTCATCTTTTCAAGGCCTTTGTATGACAGTATTTTAGTACAAAGTGTTGGGCTGCATCAATGAAAAGAGTGTAATAATTTAGTCGCAGAGTATTTCTCTGGACATTGCAGTGAAACTGATGAATGATCTGAAGGAAGACATGCAACGACTGAGAAATTCGTGGGAAGACATCATCAGTGAGTCACGTTTAGTGGCAGAATACATCAACGTACCATCTACGTTTCCAAAATCAAGAGGTCGCCCTCAATTGGAAACAACTATAGAAGAAGAAGAAAACCATTTTAAAACTAATATTGTGTATAGAGCTTTGGATCTTATTTTGTCTGATCTCAAGACAAGATTTGAAGCAACTAAGGCACTGACTGAACTCTTCAGCCCAGTTCTTCAATTCAGCTCAATAGAAGACAGTGATTTAAGGGATAAGGCTGAAAACTTAGTTAAAACTTTTAAGAATATCAGTAAACTTTTCAGATGAAATTATACACCTGAAACATATATTCAGCTCTGTGTTTCAAGTTGACCAAAAAAACATTTCAAGTGACCTGTTAGAGTTGTTGAATGCAATACATGCTAAACAGTTAGAACCAATATTCATAAATGTATGTATTGCATTAAGAATATTTTGTACGATACCAGTTTCTGTTGCATCTGCAGAAAGAGCATTTAGTCAGTTGGGCAACGTATTGAAAACATGGCAACGTTCATCAATGACTCAAGAACGTCTTAATTCACTTGGAGTGTTAGCAATTGATCACCGTCTTGCATCAAGCCTTGACTTCAGTGATGTAATTGTAAAATTCTCAATGATCAAAGCCAGAAAAATGTAGCTTTCATTCTTTCAATAAATTATCAGAACTCAGAAACACTACAATGCTTCATATAACTTTCATTTATGTGTACATGGTTTGTAGCTTTGAATTTAAGTTGATTTTAGTAGGCTATTAGTAAGACCAATTTTTGTGAAATACTTATTAGATTGTCCTTCATTAAATTTTTTTCTTTATAAACACGTATTTGCTATGCTTACTTCATTTTTACCTAAAGGTTGTATCTTCTGCTTCTCAATGATAAAATTAGGATGTGTTCTCAACGTATCAGAACACAGATATAATAATAATACAAATGCATCAATACATATTTAATATGCATTAGCATTACCCTAGCCATTAATATACTGTTCTGCTAGGTTTATAATGTAACCACCAATTTCCTACGACAGTTATTATTTTATCTGTGTGAATATTAAAATTAAGCAAACAAAAATATTTAAGAATTAATTTGTTCAATTATGTATTTACCAGTATTTAAAATAAATTTACGATGATAATCTAAACTCTTAAAACTAGTTTAGTGAAACTAGTTTTGTGAAAAATAGTTCTGTGTTTGATGAAAAATAATTGTAATAAGGGTTAAAAATGCATATTGTAAAAAAGGGCCAAATTTTCCTTTTTTGGTAGTAAGAGGGGGGGCCCATCATGACTTTTAGCAACGGGGCCCAGGGAATAATGTGGGGGGCCTGGTTATGTCTGCCTATAATTACTGTTGTTACCTATACAATCACGACCCACTTCACCACACAAAAATTACGATCATGGCCCGCTTCACCACACTAACCCTATTGGATTCGATCACCTTAACGTTAACCTATGGGGAAAATTTGTCCAAGGATTGCTGACTTGGATTTAAAGATTTTTTTTGAAAAATTGTAATAGAGAAAGAAATTTTACACCTTGGAGCATTTTCCGTTTTCTTTTTTAAATGTGAATATTTAAAAATTTAAATTATCCGTCGAAAAAAATCTAGTGTTGTGTGTTTTAAACGCTAAAAATTTCCTTTGGTGGACGAAATTTATAAAATGAATCCCTCTGCAAGGTGCAGAAAATTTTTATTTGATTATCAGCATATATGTAGCTGTAAATAGTAGACAAATTTTCTCCATACGTTAACACTGAGGTGAGTGAATCCAATAGGGTTAGTACGCAACAGACTTAAGGGTACAGCTATTTACAGCAATGACAACTAGTGTTACCTACAAGGTTTAATTCTTTATCAGGCTGGATTAGCCAATGAAAGACCATCCTAGTTTCACACAAGGTGGTAATTTGTTGTTGTGGGTGAGATGTAGATTAGAATTTAGAATTCATGGGTTGTAATTCTAGAATATGCTTTGTAAGTTTCTTCCAAATGTTACACTCTTATCTATAAAATTGTATGACATGGTAGCCGATACAGGAATTTGACTACAAATCCAAATGTCCTACCTTCGAATAAGGGTTCCTTGCTAGTTTGAGAGGCGCTCGAACTTGCAGAGAACATTAGCAGAATGTTATGATATTTTTCACTAAAAAATTCATCGTCTCCTCAATTTCTACACTGTCAAAAATAAGTAAAATAAAGGAAAAAATATATGCGGCCATAGCCTCGTGTCAAAAAATTAAATACAACATCCTGTGAGCTGTCTGCAAAAGAAAATATTTGAAAAAATAAAAAATCTATTCAAAGAATTTACCCTTAGGTGGGAACATCTGCCTCTCAGACAACTATGGTTTCTTTATTCAATGCTGCGCCCCTCACCCTTCAATCATGGGTACTGTGAGTCTACACATGCTTCAGTGAACATCTTGTCTTCAGTGTGGAAGGGTGATTCCCCACGCAAGCCTTTTATGGTTCAGATAAAAATTAGATTAATCAGAGCAAAAATTAAAAATTCCAACCCAATCACTTGTTCGACTAACTAAATGCTTCTACAAAACGAACTGTAATATAACCTGTTATAATATTGGTTCTGTTCAATAGAAGCTGGTCAAGAATTTGGGAGAAGTGGTTTGACGATTGTGGTTACCATGAAATGAAATAAACCACAAATACTCTCTGAATTTCCAGTCCGGAATACTTGGGAAAGAGATATTCCATCTATATCTGCGTCACAGGCAAATGTTCCCACTATGCGCGAAAATAATCATGTTCCCACCGAAGCGAAGGGTTAAATTCTATTACATAGCCAAGATTGTGCAGTGGGAAGGAGCTGGCTTTGACATCTCGAGCATTGGCAGCTACAAGGGAAGGGCAGTAGGGGCAATTGCCCCTCTCAAAAACGTCCGGCGTATTATTTTTCCTTAGAGTAAAATTATATAATCGTAGACCTAATACTAAATTAGTTTAAATTTATAATCAGACTGTGTTTATTTCTTATATATATATATATATATATATATATATATATATATATATATATGAAATGACCCGAATTGGGTCATCTCATGAAGTAAAGTAATCATCGTGGCCGGAAAATAATACAGTCAGCTTCAGAAACAATCGAATTTATTTACGAAATGTGCAGCACGTCTTACTCATCGTGAGTCAATCCAGCGTCCACCGTAGAAGCGCCAAAATACAATCAGCTCAGAGAGGTTGCCAGAATTATTGGAGGAAGTTAGTGTGGGGAAAGGCGAGGCGTTTCGCCTTTCCCCACTAAGACTAGAAAGAGGGGTTACCAGGAGAGAGATAAAATTCAGAATGGGCGATTGTAGGTTGTTAGTAATTATAGGTTGTTACTAATATTATCACATATATACATATACATATACATATAGATATACATATAGATATACATATAACCCAGAAGCTGACGTTGCCCCCCCCCCCCCCAAAAAAAAAAAAGTCGGACTGGAGCCACCCCTGGTCTCGAGGCAGTGGGTTCGATTCTGGCGCTCGTTACTAATTAAAGTAGAGTATTTGATAAATATTTGATGTAAAATAAGGCTTTAAGCCCGAATCTTACCACCATGTTTTGGAAGATTCAGAATACATAAAAATTATTGTAGTTCAGAAAAAAAATTAAATTTTAATATGTATTAATTCACACAGAGGAATGTATTCACAAGGAATTTATTCCTTATTTATGACTCTCAAATAGAAAATCTTTTGATAAATATTCCTAAACCATTACAAGATGTCTTCTATCTGCGCGTATGTAATGTTAACTATTTTACAATAGTAAATTCTTAGTATGTTTTACATAAGTTTGCTACATTTTTTGATAAGGGGTAATTTATTCTGTAGTCTCATAAAAAGTTATTTCTTAGTCATTTTTTGAGGGCACATGGATAGTTTTAAACATGGGGTTTTTGTTGCGTTTCAATTTGAATAAATAACAGAAATTTACAAAGAAAAAAATCGACTTCTTAAAGTATTTGTTCTATTTGTATTTTTGCGATATTAAGCATAATTTTCTTTAGTAGTGTAAATGTATCTCGAATGTTTGTATGCTGTTTTAAATGTACCGTATTCTTAAAAAAATTCTTTTCCAAAGGAATATTTAACTAAATGCAGAATCTTGGGAAAAATAGAAATGCAGCAATAGTATTAATGAAAATTTATCAACTCATTTAATTACATTTTCTTATTTTTCATTTGTGTTTTTCTTAATTTTTATCTTAAATTTTCAATTTCATTTTAAGATTTTCCTTAATTGTTATTAATTATATATATATATATATATATATATATATATATATATATATATATTTATGAGTTATTTATATGGCTTCTCAAGCATTCCTTTTATTCGCTATTTATGATTAATTTTAAAAATATTTATCTTGCCAAAAGGGTCATCGCAGGAGTACACAATTAGTTGTCCTTGATTAACTTCACTTACAGACATATTTGAAAAGGATCAATATTTAATGTATTACTTCAGCCTTTCTCATATAGGTACTCCTTTAGCTGTTACAACCGAAACTAAAGTAATTTTCTTCTCATTTAGTTGTTACAACCGAAACTAAAGTAATTTTATTCTCATTTAGCTGCTACAACCGAAACTAAAGCAATTTTCTTCTCATTTAGCTGTTACAATAACTTTCTTCTCGTTTAGCTGCTACAACCGAAACTAAAGTAATTTTCTTCTCATTTAGCTGTTACAACCGAAACTAAAGCAATTTTCTTCTCATTTCGCTGCTACAACCGAAACTTAAGCAATTTTCTTCTTATTTAGCTGTTACCAGGCCCTGATTTTCCATTAGGCCCAGTATGCCCGGGCCTAGGGGCCCCCCAAAACTTTTATTTTAAAAGAAAAAATTCCAAATTCAATTTTTTTTTATTTTACCTTTTCTTAAAACGATTTTTTTTTAAATTTCCTTTCAAATTTGATTGATTGGTTCATCATATCTACAGTTATATGTATAGTTTATCATATATATGTTATAGTGTATATAAGGGATTAATAAGTTTTTCTGGTTGCATTGTATTGGTGTTATAATGGTGAAGTTAATATGTTCTATTGCTTTTTGTTATATGATAATGTTCTAGGCTTCTATGCTTCAAATAGCCAAGTCTTGGTAAAATGGTACTTTCACATTATTTTTTTTTGTTTGTCAATTTTGGAAATTTTATGTCCACATCAGTGTTAGGGGGCCCCCTTCTCAATTTGTGCCTATAGTCCAGAATTTTCTAAATCGGGCCCTGGATGTTACAACAGAAACTAAAGTAATTTCCTTCTCATTTAGCTGCTACAACCGAAACTAAAGTAATTTTCTTCTCATTTAGCTGTTACAACCGAAACTAAAGCAATTTTCCTCTCATTTAGCTGTTACAACCAAAACTAAAGCAATTTTCTTCCTATTTAGTTGTTACAACCGAAACTAAAGCAATTTTCGTCTCATTTAGCTGTTACAACCGAAACTAAAGTAATTTTCTTCTCATTTAGTTGTTACAACCGAAACTAAAGTAATTTTCGTCTCATTTAGCTGACTGAAAAGATTTGCACACTTTTCTGTCTTAAAAAATACAAAAGTCAGCTAAAACTCTACAATAATCGTTATTAAGAGGATAAATATTATATAGCCACGCATGTGTCAGCAAGCTTTGAACAAAAATAATATTTATGCTCTCCTTTATTTTTGGATCTCCGGCGTCTAGGTTTGCTATAAAATCTTATTTTGAAGCTGTGCTGTCATTCGTCAAGAATATTTTTATACAAGGGGAATGTTCAGTTTATTGTGGTATAGAGTATCAGGATTGCTTTTTCCATCAAAACTTTGGAATGCCTACATTTTACTAGACCGTGCAATTAAATGCCATTGAGTAGAACACTCTCCTACCTCTTCTCCTGATGAAGGTAACCGTTTCCATGAATTAGGAAGTCGATACGCGTGTCAAGTGAATCGTATGTTATTTTAAGCAAAGTTTGCTTTACATGACTTGTGGTATAGTATCAGGATTGCTTGTTTCGTCAAAACTTTGGAATGCCTACATTTTGCTAGACCGGGAAATTAATTGTCATTGAGTAAAACACTCTCCTATCTCTTCTACTGAATAAGGTAACCGTTTCCATGAATTAGGAAGTGGATACGCGTGTCAAGTGAATCGTATGTTATTTTAGGTAAAGTTTGCTTTACATGGCTTTGGTTCTTTTATTTGTGATTGAAAATACTTAGCCTCATTGAATAAAACAGTGAGTTAACTAAAACAGCACGTGTCATTTATGCAAAAGACATTTCAGAGGCTGTATTTTGACGCTAATTATAAAGACAAACGGGGAAAGTAAAAAAAGAAACTCTGCAGTAATTACTAGATCAGAAAATGAATAGTTTCTCTTTAGACGTTTACTCGAATCTTCTGGCTAAGAGTAAATAGGGATGCAAACGGGCATTTTAATTTTTCCCACTAATTAGACAAGAAAATGCGAAAAGCAACAACTGCAATTCTGTAGTAGTTAATATTTAAGAAAACGAATATCTGTCATTAGATGATTTTCTTCCCTTTTGAGAGTAAATAGCATTTGAAAAACAGTATTTTAACCTCTCGCGTTTTATCTCATACTTTAAGTTGTGTTGCTTCCTACTTGTAAATGAGTGTAAGTTTTGACATTTTTCGCAACACATGATTACACTTGTTATAATCTCACTTTTAACTATCACTGTAAAACTTTTTTAGAGGAGGTCACAATTTCGAAAACTCTTTTAGTCGTTGAAAAAATATATGTCTAATAACACATGATCTAATAACAAATCTCCTATTGTCAACGAATTAAATAAATTTTTCTGTTTGGTATAACTTTTTTAAAAGTACTGTTGTTTGTAATTATAAAAGGATTTTTTAACACAGCATATGAAAATGTCCATGTTAGGTAATTGTTCTACACCTTTATAACATACATAATGAAAAAAACCTATTCCTTTAAGCTAGCAGAATTTGATACTAGTTCTAAAAATTTATATGCAGGAAAATAGAGAGAATAATTTTTTTTTTACAGTTACGAAGATTTCTTTATCATGCAGTTCTGGCGTCAAGGCTACACATTATTATTTTTTTAAAAAAGAAATCCCCTCTACAACAAACCTCTATAATATACATAATGAAAAGCTTATCTCTTTTAACTACAAGAATATGATACACATTCTCAAGGTTTATACGGAGGAATATCTAATAAAAAGAAAAATTGAGTAAATTTTTTTTCCCATTATAAAGGTATCTTAACCCTTCAGTGCTGTCACCAAGGCTATAAATTCAAGAAATCAAGAAAGAGCTGAACCTACTTATGTCAGAACGTCCTACTTATGTCAGATGCTATTCCTTTGTCCTCTTATGTTAGCTGTTTCATAAGAGCTTTTACTTAAATGCATAATATTCTAGCTACTCCTACATCTGCAGATATATATAATACACATTCTAAAGATTTATACGGAGGAATATCGAATAAAAAGAAAAATTGAGGAATTTTTTTTTTCCCATTATAAAGGTTTCTTAACCCTTCAGTACTGTCACCAAGGCTATAAAAATTCAAGAAATCAAGAAAGAGCTGAACTTTAGCGTCCTACTTAGGTCAGATGCTATTCCCTTGTTCTCTTATGTTAGCTCTTTCATAAGAGCTCTTACTTAAATGCATAATATTCTAGCTACTGCTATATTTGCAGAGATATATATGATACACATTCTAAAGATTTATACGGAGGAATATCGAATAATAAGAAAAATTGAGGAAATTTTTTCCCCATTTTAAAGGTTTCTTAATCCTTCAGTACTCTCACCGAGGCTACAAATTCAAAAAATCAAGAAAGAGCTGAACTTCAGCACCCTACTTATGTCAGATGCTTCCCCTGTCCTCTTATGTTAGCTCTTACATAAGAGCTTTTACTTAACCTTTTTACACGCCAATGTTCCCAAAAGGGAACATTAACTTCAAAATTCTGTGAAAAATACAATTTTATTCATATTGCTCTATAAAAATTATATCTTAGAACGAAGATATGGATAGATTTTTTGGCATCGAGTTTATGTTAATAAAATAAATAGTGTCCAGGGGAAAAAATCGTAACTTTGGGTTTTTTCTAAATTTTTGTCGAACAAAATTCAAAAATTCGTATAAAATTCCAAATTCAGGAAATGATTTTAAAATTAAGAGGGAGTAATTAAAAATGATCATTTTCTTGGTAGAACATAAGTTATAACAATAAAGATTAAATTTTGTTCTTACTATTAGATGAAAAATTTGCATGTTCCCAAAAGGGAACGTTGGCGTGTAAAGGTTAGTTTTTCAACATAATTCAGTTCTTTTCATTACAGTGCATAGGAGTATTGATAAAATTTTTTCGAATACATGAGCTATTAGTACGTATCAAGGAAATATGTTTATGACTGTGATCTACTTTCATTACTCCTGTTCACCCCTCCCCCCCTCTCCCCCACGTGTGTAGAGGAGAGGGGGAGGGGGACTCCAATGGGTCTGAAGTGGATTACTCATAGCTGCCGCTGAAAAACACGTGTTTGTTGATAGTTAGACGTTGTTTATGACTCTATTGGAGGGACACATAATATGTTGGAAAATACGTGATTATGAGTTCTCATTATTTTCCTTTACTCTACGATTTTCTTCAGTTGAGAGTGGATATGTCACTTCCAATCTAAATCGAGTATAGATGAATCGATAGTGCCTTGTTACGGTCATCATTCGGCTAATTGTGTATACTGGGTAAATCAATATAATTTGATTTTAAAACATGGATGTTGTGTTCCAGCAGTGGCTATCCATATGCTATGAGAATGTATAGTGGAAAAAGTGCAGAAATAGAAAACTCTCCTTTTGGATCTAGAGTTGTGTGGGAGCTTCTATCCAGTGTTGAAAATCCAGAGATGCATGGCATTTTCTTTGACAACTTTTTCTCATCACACAAGCTGTTTACTGAGTTGTCTGAAAAGGGTTTCAAAGCAACTGGCACGATTCGGGAATTTCGGACAGGAAGATGCTTTCTGAAATCACAAACGGAAGTATCAAAATGGCAAAGAGGAAATTTTTAGTACCGAAGTGATGGTCAAGCTTATATTTGTCGCTGGACAGTGTTGTAGTAACTATAGCATCCAATTATTCGACCCATGAGCCTATCGGTAAAACCAAGCGATTTTGTCAAGCACAAAAAAAAGAATTGATGTTTCTCAGCCACATCTGATAAAAATGTACAATGAGGGGATGGGAGGTGTCGATTTACTAGACAAACTTCTTGGATCATATCGAGCTATGTTTAGAAACAAAAAATGGTATTGGAGTCTATTAAGCAATGCGCTAAACATGGCTGTCGCTGATGGATGGATTCTGCATTTACATTTGCGCAAAGGTACAACAGTTGAACTATCGAATCTCAATTTCAGGAGAGAAGCAACTTTGTGTTTGCTTCGCATGAAATTGAAAATCCACTCTATTCCTGGTCCTCACGCACATTGCTATGAATCTTTGAGACAATCAGATGCATATTTTATTGTGCCATCAGCACAAGGATGTTGGGTTGTATGCCAAACGAATAGTAGAAATAAATATTTTGCGTGAGAAAAGACTGCATGAGAAATACTTTCCTACCTACCATGGACAGTAGAAAACACGTAGAGCAAAAAAGCTAAGAACAAAAATCTTTTTTCGTTTTCTTTTTCTTATTTTAAAGAATTTCGGTAGGTTTTTTTATTTCTACTTGTATTTTTTAGATTTTCATTCATATTATTATTGTGCTCTGAATTTTTACACAAAGATTATCTGTGACTTCCTTTTTTCTAATGGATTTTCAATTGTTTGATTAACATGCTAATAAATAATTGTAAAATTGGTTAAATATAGTAATTCTTGCTCATCAACTGCAAAATTATTTTCTAAAAAATTTAGTGGGAAAATTTTTTCTTTCGAAATCTTCGTTGCGCCTCTTGACTAGTTAAGGTGGTGTAGCACTTGAGCACCACCACGGCTCGACCCCGACCATGGGGAAGGACCCTGACTATTTTTCTGCTTAACCTGTGCTATTACTCAATAACTTTTAGAAATTTACTTATAACTATTAAAAAATTGGGTACAGAAATCGAAATTTGAATGTAAGGGTCGTTAATCATATTTTATAAAAACATGTGGAAAAACTAAGTGTTTCCCGCCAATGTTCCCTTTTGGGAACATGTTATAAATCATATACAACATTTTTTTTTGAAAAAAAAACTACTCATAGTTATTATGTTTGAGTTTTAATGTGATTTTTATCAATAAATACACTGCTGGCCACCCAAATTGCAACACCAAGAAAGACAAGAGATATCACAACAAAATTTATTTTGTAGGTAACATGTTGACCAAGTATCAAATGATTAAATTTATAGACTTCTGTGAAGTGTGGTTCCTGCCAAAACCAGTAGCCAGAGTAGCCGCCATTGTTGGAGATCACCGCTGCCACACGCCTCGGCATTGATTCAAAGAGACTTTGGATGAGTTCTTGGGGTACAGCAGACCAAGCAGCTTCCACACGTTGCCAAAGTTGATCTGCTGTGGCAGCTGGGGATGGAATCTGGGTCAATCGTTGAGCAACCATGGACCACATGTTTTCTATCGGCGAAAGATCCGGAGAGCGAGGCGGCCAGAGAAGCAATTCAATCTGGCGATTGACGAAGAACCGTTGGACAATGCGTGCCACGTGTGGTCGCGCATTATCCTGTTGAAATATGGCTGTGGGCAAGCCCATAAGGTAAGGAAGGACAACTGTCACCAACACCTCGGAGATGTAGCGCTGGCTGTTTAAAGTACCGGCAATGCGTACTAGAGGTGTGCGAGAGTGATATCCAATACCGCCCCATACCATAATATCCGGTGCAGGACCAGTGTGGCGGTGCATACCGCAACTGTTCAGCATCCTCTCTTCACGGTGTCTCCAGACTCGAATGCGACCATCGTGGTGTTGCAGACGGAAGCGTGACTCGTCAGTAAAGACAATTTCATTCCATTCTGCCGTCCACATCCTTCTGTCATCGCACCATTGGCGACGGAGACGTCTGTGGTTCTGCATCAAGGGTAGACAAAGCAATGGACGTCTTGCGGACAGACCACTCTGCTGTAAACGGCGTCGAATGGTACGCGCAGACACTGGATGATGTGTTACAGACTGCATGTGCTGTGCTATGGTTCATGATGTGACTGAGCGATCCGTCACTGCCATGCGCACAATTTGCCTGTCATCACGTGAAGTGGTGCGCTGAGGTGGATGCGATCGAACAGGCCGGTCCGTCGCACCCTCCTGCATCCAACGATCACATATCCGCATTACAGTTGTTTGGTTTTGCTCAACACGACTACCGAATTCCCTGAAAGATAATCCACAATCTCGGTAGGCCACTATCCTTCCTCTGTCGAACTCGGATACTTGATCAAAAGATGATCGCTGTTTTCGACCAGGCATAATTGATCGTTATTTTGAAAAAAACACAAGAAAAACACAATTGCCGAACTTGAAATCGTCGAAATCTCCAAGCCTTAAATAGCGCTTTGAAGTGGCGCCACAGGCGCGCGTGATGTGCGTCTGCGCTGAAATTCTAATCATTTGCATATCTCACCTCCGCTAATGCATGTTGCAAATTTCATGTTATTTGTATGTTTCCTTCAGGGTGTTGCATTTACAGTGGCCAGCAGTGTAGTTTGTGTTACCTTTCGATCATAGTGCGGCGTGTAAAAGGTTAAGGGATGGTGGACATTATAAAGCGATTTTTGAAAATTTTACCTCAGAGAAATAAAATTTTGCGTATATATTCATTAAAATTTAACTATATCAAACAACTAATAAAATTTTATAAATATTTGAAAAAAAAATTATATTTTAAAAATTGAAATTGTTATGTTTTTAAAATACTCCTTGTGATCCAATTTTTAACTTTCCCTCTTAATTTTGCATTTATATTGCTTATAAATACCTTTTGAATAGAGTTACTTTGTGCTTTCGTTGAATCTTTAATTTTTAGTAGATATTTCTATGCTTGTACTCTGAATTTTTGGGAAATCTTTGTAGTTGTCTGCTCTTAAGTTAAACTTTGATAATATGAATGATGTCGGAACCTGAAATGGATACATAACTTTATTTTTAATTATTAGACGCGTCTTTATTTTAAATTCTATATAATTTCGTCAAAAATTACGACACAAGGAGCATTCCAAATCTGGAAATTACGCATTTTGAGAAAAACCCCATTTAAAAGATATTTTCCCCTCCAACCTTCAATATTTACTTTTTTAAAGCCACCAAATTTTTCTTTTCAATTTTCATTACATATTTTATATGCATTTTATTCCAATATTTACATATTTTTAAAATATCAATACGCTCTAAAATTTACCAATATTTGTTTGATTTTTGGTAATTTGAATGTCTACCATACCCTTAAATGCATAATATTCTCTATACTTCTATATTTGCAGAGATATGGTGCTTTGAGTCTGGCAGTCTCGTTAACAAAACTCGGCTTAAGTGAAAATTTCAAGCCCAGAATTCTAAATTGTTATTGAATATTATTGAAGCACAATTTAGGATTATTTCTTTCAATATGTATGCCCTATTTAAGCGAGTCATTTTTTAAGCATATAATTGTTAATAATAAATTCAATGTTTTACTATAACAGCGATTATTTTTATTGTTTTACATATTGCTAATATTATGAGTTAGTTTATCGTTTAAATCAGCAAAAAGATGCTTAAAACTATTATATTTGTACATTAAAATGAATAGAAAAGGAATATAAAGGAATAAATTTTCGTTATAATCTGGTAAAACATTTTCGAATTGTATTATACTTAACTAATAAGTGCTTCTTTTTCTTTTGTGTTTTGACTTTGTTTTAGCAATTGTCTGATAAATAGACATTATCCACTAATAATTCCTAAAATAAAAATAAAAATATAAGGTTTCCAGTTTTGGCTAAAAATTGCCTCTCTAGGTGATTTAAAGCATATTGTTAGCTGGCGAGAAGTATGGCAAATTTTAATCGTATTTCGTAGCGTATCATAAAAGTCGCCTATCAGTTGACCTTGCAGATCTCAAACACCCTATTTTAAAGTTATAGGTGATTTTCCTCTCGGCATTCTTGTATCAAAGATTAGCAAATACAGTGAAAGTTCTTCAGCCGGCCAACCAACTAAACAGCCATATTTTGTTCAGTAACAATTCAAGACTCAATAGAGCCAGTGTTTTGGAAGAAACCTGTTTTCAACGGCCACCCCACAAAACGGCTACTTTTTTCGGAACCATTGCTGGCCGCCTTGGAGAAGTTTCACTGTACACGTTTTTGTATTTCTTGTTTTCTGTATTTGAGAGTAGTGCAGTGTGGCTTTTCAAGAATCTCTTTATTTCCATTTTTTTCAAAAACAATTCAATCTTGTAGAGAGAGACAACAATTTATTGCCCTTTAGCAGATTAGTCAATGAAAAATAAATTATCTTAATAATTACAAGATAAAAATAACTTTTTATATACCATGTTTTTAAATTTTCTGTTGAATCATATAAACTTGACAATTCTATGTAGTCATAAATACTTTTTAAAAATTTTTTGATGAATTATCCCATCAACTTGAAAGAAAATGAAGTTAATTGGAAGTTAACTTGCGTTTAACTTTTCGTTCCCGTCCCGGTCGATAGATGGCTGCACCAGTCTAAAAAACAAAATTAACTTAAAATGAATTTAATTCTGCTTAAATATGGCTAAAAGTATTAAAAAATGCATTGTCATCGTGTTCTGAGCTATTCTAAAAGTTTCAAATGTCTAGCTAGTCGGGAATTTAGTTAAAGATCGATTGCAAGATATGTACTGGACAACACACACAAACTGGATCACACACACAAACAAGAAAGCACTTAAGGGGATGGAGGACCATTCACAGCGATTTTTGAAATTTTTGCCACAGAGATATGAAACTTTGCTTATATATTTATTAAAGTCTAACAATATTAAACACCTTATAAAATTTTATAGATATTTTTTAAAAAATATTTTATAATTAAAAAATTGAAATTAAATTACCCTTCTTTAAAATGCTCCTTGCGACTCAATTTTAAACTTTTCCCCTTAATTTTGCATTTATATTGCTTATAAATACCTTTTGAACAGCGTTATGTATTTTTTTGTACTTTCCTTGAATAGTTAATTTTCAGGAAATATTTTTATGCTTGTACTCTGAATTTTCTTGAAATTTTTGTACTTTTGTACACGTAAGTTAAATTTTGATAACCTTAATGACCTCGAATTCTAAAATGGATACATAACTTTATTTTCATGTATTACAGGAGTCTTTATTATAAATTTCATAAACTTTCGTCAAAAATTATGACGCGAGGAGCATTTTAAAGACTTGCAAATCTGGAAATTACTCATTTTGAGAAAAATACATTTAAAACATGTTTTTTCACCTACCTTTAATACTAACTTTTGTAAAGTCACCAAGTTTTCATTTTACTTTTCACTACATATTTTAAATGCATTTCATTCCAATATTTACATGTTTTTAAAATATTAATATATCCCCCAAAAAATTCCAATTTTTGCTCAATTTTTGGTAATTTGAAAGTCCACCATCCCCTTAATAAAAACATGGTAAAACTATTCGCGCTTATTATTTGAATGCATGCTACAATCAGAGTAAATATATAGTTAATTGGCAATCTGCAACTATAAAAAGGGCGTGAAGAATTTCTCACAGTTTAACATGGGGTCTGCTGATCTGCAATGTTGTCTGATGCACAGCAAGGAGTTGCATCAGCTCTGTGCTCAGATGGCAAAATGTGATAACAATTTTACGTGACAGCAATTCTAAGATTAAAGATGTCATGAAAAATTAGTAATTTTTATTTTTATTTTACATGAGCAAACGTGGTACTAATGTTTCAGAAAAATAGTTGGCTATTACTTACAGTAGTTACAGTAAATAGAAAATATTGGCGCACGAGAATCAGGAATGTGAAAAACTCCTTTTTAAAAAAAAAAAAAAAGTTTCTTATAACATTTTGCTATCTGAGCAAAGAGCTACCCTTACAGATCTTAAAACCCCATGTTAAACTATGGGGAGTTTTCCCATCGCTATTTTCTAATTACTCATGCATGAATCATATTTTTAAATGTTTTATTTTCATCGAAAGATTTAAATGTAAGTACAAACATTTACTTTTTGAATTAACTTTTTAGAAAAAAAATCTTAATCAATAAGATATTATCCTGAAAAAAAAAATTAATTACTAAAATTTTCGAAGTTAAAAAATATGCATCTGACAGAGGAAAATTCCTTATTAATTAAAATGGATTCGATTTTCCTTAGTTAAATGAAGTAGCGTCTTAAAGTTTAAATAAGATTCCCTTAAAATGTCATTGCTGCCATCTGACGGATGAAAGATGAATCTCTCATTTTCAGCGAATTGTTTTATTTTCAGAAAAAAAATGCGCTCAGCTCGGTGATATGAATTTGGGAAGAAGGTAAATGCTCGAGTATTTTCGAAGAGGCACAATCAGCCCGAAATATCAGCAAAAACAGCCCTTTGTTGAGCTGGGATAAGATAACTGTCAAAATAACAAGGAATAATTAATTCGATTTTTGGATGATCAATAAACACGATGGGATTCAAATATTTCATTAATCAGTCGCAAAAAATCTTCATTTCGATGCAGTGTAAAATTATTTTAACTGTGTGATAATCTATGGATTGTGGGTAACACAACAGGATACGTGCAGGGAGTAAATAGTACTTTTAAAGGCAAAATTAATAACGTAAATCTAAATATATATGTAAAGGAATTACCACAGTCTATATATATTGTTATAAATAGCTGCATATATTGCTAAACATTTGAAAATATTCTTTATTTTTACTTAATTTATATTTATTTGTATTTAATACCGCCTATTTACTGTCACTGAGCGTTATATTTCAATATGATCATTTGGCGATATATTTGAGATTTTTTGGTGAGCGTCGGACAAAATTGGTGACATTTGGCAATGTTTTGGCGTACCGAGAAAACCAATCAGAATTCCCCTAGGTGGTGAGGTTATGGAGTTATGGAATTTTTCATGCCTTAGACAATCGAGAATGTTGCCAAGGGTATGTAAGCACCACGATCTCGGTTTCTAGAAGTCATTCATTCATTTTCTCAGTTGCAGCTCAGCTGCCGTATGTGAATTGTAGGTTAGTCATTGTGCCTGGGCGTATTGTGCTTATTCTGAATGAAGTCTTTTTCTGAGCTGTAACCATAAGTGACTGTTTGTAATATTTGTGACTTGTTTAATCCTTTGCCTGTGACATTTATTTCAGAAAAATGCACCCAAAATGGAAATTTTTTTCCCTGCTTAATTTTCTGCATTATATCAATTAAAAAGGTTAGAAAATGGTTAGTTTTTAAAAATACAAAATTTTAAATGAAATAACTACTATATTTAATTATTTGACACACATGAGAAATTAATGGATATTTTATTTAAAAATTTTCAATTATAGCAAAATAAATCAAATGGCATGGTAATATTAAAGATAAATATTATAGACTAATGTTAAACAATACAACATAATTTTAATTATGCGATTTTAATGCGACAGTATAATGTTTAGAAAAATATGGCACTGCACCCAAGCCCACATTACACTCTTTACAATAAACTCAATAAAAAAAATTATTACAATAATTACAATATTATTGTAATACTATTGTATCACTTTGCAATTATTATATTACTTTACAAAAATTAAATAAAAAAGGACAGTGAGCGGTTATTACAAATTCCGACTAACAGTGCAAAACACTCATTAAAAATTCGCGCCTTTATAACTGACTATATCCCCATTCCAGATCAATAACATAAATGACGGACAAATACCGCCATCTATTGTGAAAATAGTGTAACACCATATTAAATGTCCATTCGAAAGGAAAACGGTCATCACGGAAACGAATCACTAAGTTTTCTCCTGCCCAAACTGAGCTCGGACATCACAAATATTTCCCATTTCGGTTGCTCGAACTATGTTCGGCCACCACTGGTAAGGGGTTAAGACCACGAAGAGAATAAATTCGTTTCGCTCTGTTATATAGTGCTGTCTTTCACAAATATCATCCAACAAAACGCAGCAATATATACTGTATCTCACATTTAATTTCAATACCCAATTTATAATCAGTATGATGTCTTCACTGTCGTATCTTTCATGACAGAGGATTACCCAGCAAGTTACGGGATGATAAATAGTACTCAAAGTCAATAGAAAAAGTAACTGAAAGCTACTTATATTACTTTACTAGCCGGCCTTCGCCCGGCTAGGCTCGGGCTTCGCCTAGCTACGCTCAAGCCATCCGTGTAAAATATTTATGTACTTCGGGATCCACAAAAGAAAAAAAAAAGCCTACAAATGTATTAAATTAAAGTGAATGAATCCCTTTCAATTTTCATTCCCGTCACTGCCGACAGATGGCAGCACCACTGCACCACATGATTTGGTTTCTCAGCAGTGAGTGATTTTAGAATGAAAATATCTCTAAAACTATAGAATTAACAGAATGTGTACGCAGAAAAAATTATCAGTTTTCGAAGCTCTTTCCAAATATGTAACATTTATGTACTTTCATGAGAAAAAAATTACACCGTTTCCTGTATATTTGTCTGCCATTTTTTTTCGAGGAGTGGTCCACCCGGATGAGTTAAGGTCACGTGATCTCTCGACATCCACTTGTCCCTTTATTAGTATAGATGATATACATGAAATATCCCTGATATAGATGTAAAATCTCTCTATATAACTGTGTCTATCAGGGCCCGATTTAGAAAATTCTGGACTATAGGCCCAACTTGGGAAGGGGGCCCTCTAACACTGAAGTGGGCGTAAAATTTCCAAAATTGACACACACAAAAAAATCATGAATCATTGTGAAAGTACCATTTTACCAAGAATTGGCTGTTTGAAGCGTAGAAGCCTAGAACATTATCAAATAACAAAAAGCAATACAACATACTAACTTCATTATAACACCAATACAATGCAACCAGAAAAACTTATTAATCCCTTATATACACTATAACATACATATGAACTATACATATAACTATACATATGATGAACCAATCAATCAAATTTGAAAGGGAATATAAAAAAATTGCTATTGAAAAAGGTAAAATAAAAAAAATTTATTGGGAATTTTTTCTTTTAAAACAGAAATTTTGGGGGGCCCCCAACATTCGGGGGCCTAGTGGAAAATCAGGGCCTGGTGTCTATCACAATTCACTTACAAAGGGTTTTTTCCTGAGAAATAATTAGGATTTAAAAAAGAGGAGCGAAATTACAGAAAACGAATAAATGCACAAACGCCCTCACACACAGACATATCTACAGAAATATAATGCAAACATACAGACATATTGTGCTTATAAAAATGAATAATAAAGTTTCACTGTACCACACGAAAAAACATTATAGATATTGCCCAAACCTTGGATATCTGGGTACGTTGCAGTAACGGTCTAAGTCATCAGATACATGTGAGAAAGCAATAGATTCAGCATCAAAGGGAAAATTTATGATTGTGGGGATTCAAAATGACTCCAAACATTATAAAAACAGAAAAAAAGAAGTTGACTTTCTTCCCACATTTCGAAAGGAAAACGATCTAGAAACCATTTTGTGGGAGATATAAATTTGCGTAAGAGTTTTATTTCTTTTATTTGGCGAGAAACATTGGCATGCTCTCTTTTGACTGTTCCCATTTTTCTACATTACTGCGCCCAGTTCAGCAGTTTACTACGTATATTTCACTATAGGTTTTAACTTTGAAAGGCGTGTCTCATCTGTTTGCTTTTATGATAGAAGTCAAATAAATTCTTATATTTCAGGGCCGATTTTTGGAGCCTGTAGACTTTTTTTTAATATTTTCCTTCTACTTAATTTTATCTGGGAATTTGAAATACTAGCTACATTAGACGAAAATGTCTTTTTGCTTATGTCTTAGATTTTTCTGTCATTGATAAAAAATGAGTTCCTGGATATTTAATTTTTGTAAACGATACCAAACTTTCTAAAAAAGAATGAAGTTATAACTGTCTGGCTACACCGATAGAATGTATTTTCCTTTTCAACCCTAGCTTTATGAAATTTTCTTTAAATAAAGTCATGACACATTGATAGGTATTAGTTTTGGGTCAATAATTAATTGTTTACTTTCAGATTTTTGCTAAAAGCTAACTGGATCAAGAATTAAACGAAAAAAAACTTTGAAGGAGAGGAAAGTTTGTTTTTAGTCATTTGTTTAAACGTTGGAATACGTTTCTCCATAACGGTCCCTCGGAAAGCAAAATTTCAAACTCTGAAACCGTCCGTCCATCCGTCCTCGCGAGTTATAATTTTGGCAGCGTGCCAAACCAAGTCTATATCGCTTCGACAGGCAGTAAACAGTTAAACAGAAAAGTACCAAAATGCGTTAAAATTTTGGCATACATATATGTATTTATACACATACGTACATATATATATAGATACATATATACATAACACATACATACATATACATACAAAAGAGGTGTTAGCGTACATGTAAAACATGCACGTCAACAATTCTTATAATCCTTCTTATATCCTTAAATAGCAGAGTGAAAAAGGGCAGTAAAAGCCATGTTTGTTAAAAAGGGTATAAGTTAATACTATTGAAGATGCTCAAAAATAATATATAAATGACAAGCAATATATAGATGACAACAATAACACAATAAAAATTTATTAATTTGAAAAACGAGTTATAATCAGTTAAAACAGCAATGTCAATATTTTCCTTCTCACTAATAACAATTAGTAATATAAGCTGAGTTTTTCTATTAAAACACTTCGTAAACTCAGTTTATTTCTATACTGTGATGGAATATTATAGAGCTCTAATACGGAAATAATACAAAAGTTACCTTATCCTAGGCAGGCTTGATACAACTTCCAGTTATCTCCCCAGCTTAAGCACAAACTCCTTGATGCTTTCCTTCAGGAGCTTCAGGAAGAGTAGTGGCTCCCCACTGTAGGATTGATGCTTTCCTGAATGTGTTCACGGCTTATATAGTCATGTCAACAGCCGATATTTAAATATCGGGTTGAACTACGTAACTTCTCCGAAATACGCCATCTACCGGAAACTGAAGACTTTTATGTTTAATTACATGACGCACGTCAGTTTGCCAAACATGACGTAATCAAAACGAAACTTGCGTCGGTGATGCGACTTAATTGTAAACTGAATCGCCTTAACTTGAATCGGCTTAAAAATAGAAACGTAAAACATGACTTCAAACTTCGGAAAGGCAAGTAATTAACGGACCCTCAAAAGTAATTCTAAGTTAATATCGCTAACAAGAGGTAAGCAACGATAAGTAATCGTACGTTAATAAGTCGTGGTAGTTTCGTTAGAAGAGACTACCTGAATTTTTTATATTTTTTTAATGACCAAGTTAAATAATGAAATTAATCTAGATTTATCTACGAAACATTGTAACTTTGGCCCATTCAGGTCAAACCTCTGACTATCTCGAAATCCTAAATGAAGCTGGAATAGAGTGAAAATTATTATTAAGTAGAGAAAAGGCTCCTGTCCTTTTAATGTCAGTTAGATTTCAAGGTTATTAAAGAGGTCACTTAAAATAATAATGCTGAGACCTCCTGAGACTCCAGACCATGACATTCTTAGGTAATTTTATTTAGTACTTCGAGACTTACAAGTCCTAGAGAAAAAAATTGTTTTCAAAAAAATATTCAAGACCCCTTTAATTTGATCTAAATAAACGGCAATATAAGTAGAAAAGAACAACCTTGACAGCAAAACATAAGTAGATAGCTAAACAATCTGTGATTAAATGTACTAGTAACAAAACGATCAGATAAATGCATGCGAATAAGTTAGAAACAGATAGAATAATAATTTAGCCTTGTGTCGAATCCTGATCAGAAAAGACACCTAAAGCGAAATACAGTGCTATGGCAAACAGTTTGTTGATCTGTTTCTTGGTACAACATTTCTCATAAATTCATTTTAACAAACATTTCTCAGTAGAGTAGAAGGTCAGGTTTAAACTAGATGTCTTTGGGGACAGTAAGTGTATTTGGGGATTTTTTTTGAGAGCAATAAGAGGTAATAACCTTGCAGGAATATACATAAAACATTACGAAATAAAAACACTTGTTTTATATAAAATACCAACAAAAGGTTATCTAAAATAAACTGTGTTTACGTAAAACACGTTTATATGTTAGCAATGTATTTTAGAAGTTAGCTACAATTTGTTTCAGTCTTTTATCTTTGATCGGATGAATTATGCGTTGGTGTGTCTCTGTAATGAATAGAGCAACATATTTCTTAGTAAATTTCAGTGTCAGAGAACTATTGCTTCATGCGACATCATTTCTTCTCATCAAGAGATAATTCGGCAATATTACAGCGGCCACGCCTTTCGCCTATACGCCCTGTACAACCTGAAGTAGTCTCCGCGTAAGAATACCTTCAAACTTAGCCGATAGTTATGAACCTGTTCGGTTAATCAGTGTGGGCCTGGGCACCGGACGAACAGTACTGATCTGCAGACCTATTGGGGCAACCAGGGGCCCTTCATCAAGAGATAAATAAGGGTTACGCCGACCAAACGCTAAGGTATGCGGCAATAAAAAACTAATACCCAATCGCCGGGACAAGAATTCGCTACACCTATGAGATCCACAGGACTCCTGTGCGTCCGAAAATATCATTTTCCTAACATAGCCTCAGAAGAATCCAGTGTGCGTCCACTACACCACGACATATGTAGATCCATCCTTAGAACTCTATTTATTCTGGTTACAATATTAATATCATTACAGTACATGATCACTTTTTTAAATACAAACAAACGTGTTGATAGTGTTACAAATAACAAATATACCGGGTGGTCATAGAGTAACTTTGCGGATATATGGACCTCTAGGGGCCCTTCCGTTCAACCTATCGGGATTAGATTTCAGATTTAGTTATTCAGAGGTATGAACTCGGGATTCTGAGAGCGTTAACAAAGTGACGCTCACGGTTACGGTTATAGGTATAGAAACTCGAAATTTTCAAATGGCAACGGCCACGTTTTCCCGTCGCAAAATGCTCAGCGCATGCGAAAACCCAGAAAAGCGTTGGAACGGTACGTGTCTCACAAAAAACGGACGCGTTATGCACGCACAAAAAACAGCTCTGCTAACGGCCAACAAAGACACGATCGGGGTACACGGGGGAAATTTGCATATGCCAGAGGCTAGAAACCAATCACAGAACGCCGTTCGCCAGATATTCAGCGTAGAAAACCGATAAAAAGCTCTCTGATCGTGTTTTTGTCAGCCCTTCGCAGAGCTTTTTTTTTTGTGCGTGCATAACGCGTCCGTTTTTTGTGATACACATACCGATCCAACGATTTGTAGGGTTTTCGCATTCACTGAGCATTTTGCGATTGGACAAAGTAGGCGTTTCCATTTGAAAATTTCGAGTTTCCGTACCTATAACCGTAACCGTGAGCGTCACTGCGTTGCCGTTCTCAGAATCCCGAGCTCATATATCTGAATAACAATATCTGAAATCTCATCTCGATAGGTTGAACGGACCAGCCGCTAGAGGTCCATATATCGGTAAAGTCACTTTATGACCACCCTGTATATATAATTTTCCAAGGAAGCACTTCTACTATGATTCACAATATCCATTCGAACGTACGAAAAATCAAGAGATTAAAAATAAGGAAAGATATCCGTGGATAACATAGAAAAAAACACTTCTGTAAGTAACATAAAATATTAGAAATTGTTGTTAAGTAAAGGGGAAGTAGGTATTGACTATTTAAAAAGGTTTATAAAGCACAAGCTTGAAAATATATTAAATTCACTGAAAACCGAAAACATTGTGTTGAAAATGCTACAAAAGACCATTGTACTGACAAGATTTTGAAATTATATTTTTAATATTGTAAATTGAGAGAGAAAAAGGGCATCATGAAATTGCAATTCATTGCGTAAAATAATGCAATGAAAGAAAGGGTACTGAGGTGTTTTAAAGAGATATATTTTAATCTTATCATCCAGGAAACGCGTGAAAAATGGAGATATATCCTTGCGAAAATTTTAAAATATTTATAATAAATTATGAATACTCTGACAGGCCGTTTTAATCTTCGCTAACATTATTTCCCATTTTCGAGATAGATTTAAAATAGGTATTTAGTTCACTGCTTCAGATATTTAAGATAAATATTTTGAATTCCGCCTAGCTGCAGCACGAATCTTGGGGTTCTGAGGCTATTAACTAAAATTTTAATGTTAGTTTTATTGATGTAATAATCAGAAATTTGTTTTCCGTAACGTCTCATGCAAACTGACGCTGAGATCTTCAGTAAATATTGCTTTAGAAGACATTAACTGAACTCATTCGTATGATCGCATGTTTACCAAGTTAACAAACTTCGAAGTTTATTTTCTGTCGGAAATTTCAAGATATATTATTTTAACACTGCTATGGTCACTGCTGTTATTTATTGGGCAGTTTTCCCACACGTTCATCTCATTTGATTTTTCACGAAAAGCAATATATTTTATACTGTCCAATAAATTATAAAATTGATCGGATAATCATGAGATTTCCATCTCCACTCTTTAATTTGTAATAAATTGTATTCATGTAGCATTTTTAACCATTTGTTGTTTTGTTATAACTATAAAACTTTATTTTTATGATTATAAGAATACTTACGGCGAGTTCCCATTGGATCCGGGGCGTACCGTAGCGTCAGGGTAAAAAATTTATCCGATCACAGAGCTCAATTCCTTGACTACGTCATTCGTCAAACGAATCGCTGTTGGACAATCTTAGAGCTAACGTAGAAACGCAATGTAACACTCCGGAGGCCGTGTGAAAAGACCTTTTTTACTGATCCCTTTTAGCTAAAGGGTGGGTAAAATTGAAAGAAAGTAAATAATGAAATTTTTTTATTTATTTTTTTAAGGTGCTTAAAACTTCTGAAACTTTAAATTCAAGCACTTGAGCATTCAAGACCCCTTTTAATCTTTTTTGTTTGTTTGTTGACACGCCTTACTAATTAAAGGGGGAAAAATAAAGTGCTGAAACTTAATATACGATCACATACTACACTTTTCTTCAATTCGTTCGTTGTAACCTACGAGAAAACCACAGAATATACTTGGACTTTATATACCAATCCTTCAGTTTTATCTATCTATCTATCTATCTCACTCTCTCTCTCTCTCTATATATATATATATATATATATATATATATATATAAATATATATATATATATATATAACAGTTCCGTGACTAACTAACTGACTGACAGATAACGCACAGACCATATAGCTTGACCTAAAGGGCTGAAATTTTGCATGGCGATTCTTCTTATAGTGTAGGTATGCACTAAGAAAGATTTTTGAAAAATTCTTAGGTTTTATAAAATTAAATTTTTAAGCTGAGAAAGCTCAAAAATATAATGCAAAGAAAGATATATAAGGAAAGTTCAATTTACAGTGTGAAACCAGATTGATTTTGTTTTAGGGAAACCGATGAAGTTAGTAAAATTATAAAAAAAAGTTACTTGAAAACTCTTTGTTAAATTTCGAAGGACTTGCGACATTACTTACAGAAATTTTATGGAGATCATCAACATATATTTTTAATGCGGTTAACGATCCTAGAGTCTATTACACTTCTGTTATCAAATTTTAATTCCTTTTGAAATATTTACATATTTGCTAAGTTGTATGAAATTTACAGTGAAGGGATAGAAAAGTTTAAATTCAATAAAATGTAAGATTGCCTACCATCTTTATAGAAAAGGGGTTCCCAACCTTTTATAGTACCGTACCTGTACGTTGTAAACAATTTGATGACGTACCGGTAGACCAAAAATTTTGAAATGGGGAATAAATTGCTTGTCTTCAGTGTGGAAGGGTGATTCATGATGCCAGACTTCTAAGGTGCAGGTAAAAATTAGATTAATCAGAGCAAAAATTAAAAATCCGAACCCAAACACTCGTTCAACTAACTGAATGCCGTAATATAACCTATGATAATTGGTTCTGTTCAATAGAAGCTGGTCAATAATTGAAATGATTTGACGATTGTGGCTACCATAGAATGCAATAAACCACAAATACCCTCTGAATTTCTTGTTAGGCACACCTGGGAAAGAAATATTCCATCTATATCTGCCTTCCAGGAAGATGTTCCAACTAGCGGGAAAAGAATCAGGTTCCCACCAGAGGGTTAATCTATATATATAAAACAGTTCCGTGACTAACTAACTGACTGACAGATAACGTACAGACCATACCGCTTGACCTAAAGGGCTGAAATTTTGCATGGCGATTCTTCTTATAGTGTAGGGATGCACTAAGAGAGATTTTTGAAAAAATCTTAGGTTTTCTAAAATTAAATTTTTAAGCTGTTTTTGTAACTTCTTTTAAGTTTGCATTTAAAATTATAATCTGAGAGTTATAAAATTTATATCACGAGAATGATGGTGAATTTTATAAGATCAGTTTTAGAATTTAATTTATTAAATGCTTATCATGGGGTTTCTTTTCTTTTTGTGATACTTTAAAGTAATTTTGCATCACGGGAATAACTGCGAAATAAATTCACAAATAAAATATTAAAATAGAGTAAAAGATAAAATTTAACCACTAGACTAATTGAGATGGATGTTTTTTAAGAATTCAAATTAGTATTTTTTATGGATATTAAATATACAAATTAATTGCATACATTGACCGTTGTATTTACTTTGAATATTTGCTTCTACATAATTTTCTGGTAGTCGTTTCTACTTTGGCTAAACGTGTTCGACCCCAGAGTCGAGAAACATTACTTAAAAAACACAAACATTTCATTATTTCAATTCTCCCTCTCATCAGGGCCTTTTTATCGCATGGGCAAAGCGGAACTTTGCCCAGGGCCCCTGATGCTTGGGGGGGCCCCAAAACTGTCCTCTTTAACGTTGTTTCTTAACACTAAAATGGATAAGGTTCCAGATAAGTGAAAGTTTTTGATTTCGCATTCTGCTTTAGGAAAAATGTTATTTGGGGGAATGTTTTAAATGTTAACTATCAGGTTGTATCAGACGTACAGGAGAAGGTGAAAGGAATTTTCAATTTGATGTTAAACGTGTTTATTAATGCTTCATCAAATCAGCCATTCACTGTAATAGCAAATATAGGACCCACATGCAGGGTTGTTTAGTTTAAATCATTATTTGAATCAAAATTTAAACTATTTTTTTAATCCTGATTCTTAACAACTTTTCCTCACATACTTGGTGTATGCGCCTAGAACTTCTAATAGTACAGTCCATGGATAGTTGTTATTTTCATAAATGTTTGTAAGGGGCTCCCCCCAAATAGCATCTGCCCAGGGGCCCCCAGCGTTACTAATCGGGCCCTGCCTCTCATTTTACATCTGCTCGGGAATATACACTCATGGACAAAAAAATTAGCGCACCAAGAAGGAGTTGTCAAAATGAAACGAAATTTTACATACGTAATGACTACTTTGATATAAGTAAATGATAAGAAAATCAAAGAAAAAGGATAATTTATTTCAGAGAAAAAGGCAAAAGAACGGAGGAGTTAATACTCCGTTGGACCCCCTCTAGCGCGAATGCACGATGCTATACGATCGGGCATTGAGTCATACAAGTTCTGTATGACATTTCGTTCCATATTTGCTGTAACCTTGCCTCTAGTTCGTTCAAACTCGTGGGATGCCCAACTCGTCGTTCCAAATGATCCCAGATATGCTCGATTGTAGACAAATCTGGGGATCGGGCAGGCCAAGGAAGGGTAGTAACAGTGCGGAGACAGTCTTGTGACACCCTTGCCGTATGAGGCCGAGCATTGTCTTGTTGAAAAATGGCTCCTGGGAGCAGTTGCATGAGTGGCAACACATGTGGTTGCAGGATTTCCTGAACATACCACTGGGCTGTCATGGTGCCACGGAACAATACTAGGGGTGACCGTGTATTGTAGGCAATGGCACCCCATACCATCACACCAGCTGTGGGCGCGATGTGTCGCTGTACAGTAAAGGCAGGATTGAAGCGTTCACCACGGGCTCTCCACACACGAACACGATTGTCATCACTGCCGAGATTGAATCTGGATTCGTCTCTAAAGACGACCTGGTTCCATTCCGCTGCAGTCCAGTTTCCTCGTGCGCGGCAAAACTCCAAACGGAGGCGTCGATGGGTGGGCGTCAAGGGCATCACACGTAATGGGCGTCGCGATACCAACTGTCCTTCAGCCAGGCGCCTTCGTATGGTTCGAGAAGACACAGAGGCCCCTAGTGAAGGTGCTACCTGTACCTGGATGGCGGCCTATGAAGCAGTTGGCTGTACGCGTGCATTTCTTACGATGTGGCGGTCTTCTCGACGACTGGTCTGTCGAGGGCTCCTGAGCCTGGTCTTCGTGTACATGACATCTCTCGGGTCCACTGGTCCCAACACCTGCTCACAACACAATCAGAGCGGCCTAATTGACGAGCTACTCACCTAGCTGACCACCCAGCTTCCATCATCCTGACGATTCTCCCCCTCTCAAATTGCGACAACTGCTTATATTGTCTTCGAACACGGCGTCATGGCATGTCTATCTCAGCTCTTCCTTTGTAAATGATCCAGCGCACTCAAACAAGCTTTGGTTACCTGTTTTATACTCCACAGAGTACGATGTTCAACGCCCTCTACCGGCTATACGTAATGCGCAATCACGCTGCATTTCTAATCATTTGCATGTCTCCCCGACATGTACCTTCATTGCAAGTTTCGTTACGATCCCGCAATTATTTCTTGGTGCGCTAATTTTTTTGTCCATGAGTGTATATCTGGCGAGCCGCTTCTGTCAACGCCCACCTGACTTGTAACTAATCGCGTTGCCAAACAGATCTGAAGAACTTAATGCTGTGTTTCAAAGGAGGCGTGGCAATCAGTCGAATTCCGATCGTTCAGTTTGTTTGAATCGCCGCAGTCTATAAAAATATCCGATACGATTTTTTTATAAATATTATTTTTTTGTTTTTAGGCATTAATTTCATGTTAACCGTTGTATTTATTATAATTTTTTTTGCATTAATTGCATACATTGACCGTTGTATTTAATTTGAATGTACTCCGTAGCGAAGCACGAGTATTCAGATAGTTTAAGTATATAAGAAAAAGTCTTTTGGAAACAGATTCTTAAGCAAAATTTAGTTTTCACCAATGAGTAATCTGAGAGATATCTTTGTATGTGTGTGTGTGTTTTTAGGAGCATTCTGTAAAGGTTGCAGAAATTTTGTAGAAACTTTTTTTCTGTGTCCTGTAAGAAAATTTAAAATACAGCGCTTAACGTAGTAGTGACCTTTTATGAAAGGTTGAAACGTGATTTAGAGCACTCTTTAGCCTTGCCATTGCCTTTTTGGTACTAAATATGTCTTAAGTTGCTTTATTTTTTATTTATTTTCTTTTTTCAGGCGGGAAGCGGGTATTAGGAAATTATTTATTTTTTGATAAAGTACTGAGTAAAAATATAATTGGATATAATTATTGTTCAAATAGAGGAATCGATAAAAATAAAAAATGGTACAGTTTAATGGTTATGATAGTGAATCCAAATTTCTGTTTTTTTAGCAATCGACAAATTTTTTCTCATGAATATTTTATTATGGTTTATTTTTTTTAATACTAAATTCTATTTGAGAGCTGAAATATAATTTACATACAATTTTTACCGTAACGGATTAGCCGAGTTTAGCCCTTTTGCTGCAAAAAGATGGCGGTAGTAATTTCAGTAAACCAACCGTTCATACTAATATGTATCCTGTTTCACACAAGGTCTTAAAAATTTGGGGATTTGTTTGAAGAATTTCTTTTAATCATTTTAATTTTACTTTTCCAAATTAGTACTCATACTGAAACTTATTTGAAAATTTAACTCAACTTAACTCATCATTAATCAATCGGATTGGATACGATACAGAAAAAAGTTGAATACGTACTTCACTGTACTCTTAATCGAAAAGTTTTTTCGAAACGTGTTTTAACCTGAAACAGCTGTTAAAACTGTAAATTAAAAAATGTTTTCTTTTAGTGAGTCTGAATTAATTATAGCTAAAGCATTAGATTTTGGTTTGTTTAATTTGCTTTCAGTTTTATTTTCAGATTGTGATAGATACTTTAATTACAATTTCCATTTCGAAAAAAGTTCAGAACTTCAGATATACCGGAAAGGTTTTTCTAGCATAATATAATTAATACACTTTTTAATAGAGGTACATGACAATGTAACTTTTTAAAATGTTGTGCTCGAAATTTAAAAAAAAAATTATTAATGTAATTTACATATTAAGACAGGCAAGTAGTTTCAAAGCAGATTTAAATAATATGATACATAACCAACTATTTTTTTTAATGTGGCAGGTACATTGTTTTAAACATTCCCCACTACACTGCAATATTTGTTGGTTTCTTGCAATTGGGGCACCGTATAGGTGAACCTACATAGCACAGCTGTTGCCACTTCTGTTTAGAAAGAGAACCACCAGGGATGACATCTGGTATGCTCGTACTCTCCTCCCACACACAAAGAGAGACTTTCTGGCGTATGAAATTAACATGACCATACCCGGCGTAGACACGAAAGCATTCAGATGGGTGTGTTGGGATTCAAAAATCCTCAGGGCTGAATTCTGACGGCTAACCACTAGGAGCTATGTGCCCCTATATAACCCTCTATGGGAATATATAGGGCTTCACATTCAATGTAATACACTGGAAGGATTTTCTGTTGTTGTTACTCTTGCTTATGCCCCTTGACCGACTGTAACATCAGATCAAGTCCCGAAGGCTATGGGCGATGAAGGTGCGGCTCCTGTTTTGAATTAGCTAGACATATGTTGAATTAGCTAGACATACAAAGATTAACTAAATGACCGGTCCTGTAATTTTGAACCGAGTCAAGTGACGAGACCGGAACACTTGACCCCGCACCTCCAGAGCTAAATTTGAGAACTTGGAGGACATTGTAGAAAAGCCCTATTTTACGTGCCCCGGCCACCATTAGTAAACACGGCGGTAGATTTGCACGACGAGCATCGAACCAGGGACGTTTAAATCACTGGCTCGCTGCTCTTACCAACTGGGCTACCGAGCCAATGATTTTTTGTACAAAACAACATAGAAATTTGAATAGTGTATTAAATTAGTGTTGATAAATTTGTTATAAAATGAAACTAAATAACACATTTTCTAATCTTAATACTTACTTAAAAATCGTAAAAAATTAGAGTGAATAATCACAAACTTTAATGATAAATCATTTATTCAATATTTCATGCATTAAAATGAAGCAAATTGGTACACCCAATCCTAAAAAATAGCACGTCATATGTATTTATTCTTTGGTAATTTCCAGGTGATAATAATTTTTTTACAGGAAAAATCGTCCCTTTCTTAACCGTAAACTACGCAGCTCATCCGTTTAGTTTGGCGAATGCCAATCAAAAGGTCATCTTAGGAGGTGGTTTGACCCCTGAAATCTTTGTTTAGTCAATGTGCTTATCCACAATCCATAGAAACATGAAATTCAAGCAAATGGTTCTGAATTTTGTCTAAACTCAGATTTGAACCTGGCTTGAACGGAACAGTTATACTGTATTTTCAAAATCTGAAGTTGGTATGGTCAAATATTCTACTCAATAAAACAAAGAGAAAACGAGTAGAAAAGGTTCACAGAAAACTGAAGGATGTTACATGAACTAAAAGACAGACACGGAAGAGTAATAAACAGGAATAAACAGGAAAACCAACGTAAATAAAGCACAAATAGCAGTAAGATGCAATTATTTTGCATACGGCCGTTTCGAAGCTACAAAGGAGCTTCTTCATCAGTGCAAGGAACTTAGTGGCAGCTCAAAAAAGCCGCCACTAAGACTAAGCGACCAGACACGTGCACATGCACTTAAATACCCGCACGTGTCGAGTACCCAAAGGCACGAATCAGCGGAGAGACCGAAATAGGGCATGCAGCGCCATCTCGTGGCAAAAAGAGGGAAAAGATTGAAGAAACAGGCCAACACAGCTAAATAAACCCTTTCCACAATGGATGAAAAACAGGGGTGCTTGACAAATCATTAACCAAAGAATCCGAATTTTTAAAAATGTGATAAGCTTCCCAGAAATCAAGATCGGCAGGCGAGCGATATTTCGGAATAATGGAGGCAGAAGAAAAATCAAATCGATGATTCGAAGTCCAGGCGTGTTGAGCAATGGACGCGCGATTTAACTCTTGTTTTTTAACATAACTCTCGTGTTCCTTCAAGCGGAATTTAAAAGGACGCGCAAAACGGAAGAGTAATTGAAACATCAAAAACTTTAAAGATGGAGTCAAGACGTCATCTAATATCACCACATATACTGTATTTTCAAATTTGAAATATTAACCCATTTCAGGTTAAACACAGCTTCTAGAAAAGGCATTGTCTAGAAAAGGTATATAGATTTAATTTAGGATTCGATTTTTCACTTCTTTCTATACAAGATCTCGCCACTTTGGCCGTTTTTAGGAGTATTAAAGCTGGGTAATCGAAGTGCTTTAAAAAATAAAAATTGTAAGATAAACGAAACTGTTTATCGCTCACGTTGGTTTATTTTAAAATTTCCCTTTTAATGTAGGATGACGTTCCTCCATAACGGTCCTCCAGAAGCAAAATTTGAGACGCTAAAGCTATCCGTCCGTACCTCGCGAGTTATGATTTTAGCAGCGCCTACCTCAGTTTGTATCGCTTGGAAAATCAGTAAACAGTTAAACAGAAAAGTACCCAAAATGCGCCGAAATTTTGACATATATATATGTATATTAGGGCGGAGCGTAAAAAGAAAGTTTTCGATTTTGTTTTTGCCCTAATGCGGAAAAGTTGGGTACTGGTGGGTAGGTCACGTATGCAAAGTTTTGGGAAAAACAAAAAAATATCTTCCGCCTCCATGTCGGCCGTGATTTTTAGCAGATTTTTACCATACAGCTAAAACTGTGTATTTCCATTGTTTTGTATGCAGCTTTTCGCTTTTTCTGAAATAAAATTCAGAAAAAATTCAGAACTCAACACGGGGAAGTGGCTGCATTGCGAGTTCCATCCGTGCCCACCTATCCACCCAACCGTATCGGCACTTAACTCCTTTGCCTTTGCAGTTATTCCGGTTTTACTCGGTACTCGCATTTGGTTCCAAATGATAGCATAGCTTTTCTCGACTCTGTTCGGGTTCTAACTAAACCGTCACACTTATTTTCTCCACACACAACCGCAGAAACCTCTGTTACTAGTTTCACGAAACGTTCAACACTTTGTGTGTGACAAGGAAATTTTAGAATTCCAAGGTGTTGAGCTATAGACTATCCACTGGAATTCAAATTTCTCAAATCATCTTCTTTCAAGTGAGGTGCTTTTGGGGGTTCCGTCAAATTACATTTCTGCCAATCAATAAGATCTATATATGAAACTGCCTCGAAGTTGAGTGACGGAATGTTGTAGTGTCTGATTCCTTCTTTTTTTCTTTCTTGCTCGGAAAATCCTACGTAGTCCAAGTTCTCGAATAGACTGTCTGTGGTCTGTGATCATTGACAAGATTATTGCTTCCGGGTGGCCAAAAAGCCATTTCTCTGGATAATGGGATCGACCACAGTCTTTAAATCGTTTTTAAGATAGCGTGAGACGTTTATTGTCTTCACAAATTTCGTGGACCATACGAGCAATATGGATTTAATTTGACTGTAAACCACATAGGTGGATACACTTTCATGATGAACTCTGCCAGAGTTTGAAGTCGGTTTGAAGGCTCTGACGAGCTAATGTATAAACTCTTTATTCGATCTGCAGTTGTTAGCCAACGTTCATGAGACATTTTCCCAGGGTGCTTTTGTGACAAACTTGATGAGCAATTTCTATTTGTGACAGCTTGACGAATATCCCAAAGCTATCTCTTGTGTGCTAAGATCCATGTCGATTTTCGGAAATTCGCTCGAAATGTCTACAAATCTCACAAATGGGAGGTCTTTACAATTTGCCAATGTTTTCCCAATAGGACCAGAAAATGCATTAGGGCCACTCGGTCCACCATCCAAATGCTGCACTAAATGTCGGAGTGGCAACTCATTTGCGTGTAACTGGCAGATAAACCAGTGCAAGGGTTTTCCAATGGCTTTCCCAGAAAGGCGAATTACGCCAATTTTATAACCAGCATTAAATACTGTTCCAATTCACCCTATTGCTACTAGTTGATGAATGTCAGTATTCTTATTCTACATGAATTGCAGCATCATTTGAGAAATGCTCAAAGCTGATTTTGAGATTAGTGCTATGTGTCCAAGGTACTTGCTTCCTGGTTCCTTAATCATTGTAACGTGTTCTTTTAGGACTGTTTTCTGGTACATCTTTTCCCCTACGCTCTTTTACATTAGAGTTTTGTCCTTCCTTCCGTCAAAATAAAGTCCCTTCAGTGTTTCCAGCTGTCTTTTATTTCCTTGCTGATATTCTTTCCGAATTTTTTCCGTCTCTCTTCTTATTTTATGTCTATCAATTACATTTAAAGTGTGTGTTTCGGTAATCATCCCCAAATCTTCCAAAACAGTGCTTGCAATGATGGCTCCAGCCCGATCTAAAACTCCGGTTCTGTCACAAGCTATAGCTACTGCTTGGTATCGGCTTTATCGTAACTTTTCCCTTCAGATTGAGTCATCCTGGATGTGGATGGAGAAGGCTTCAAGTAATCTGTATCACTATTGGAGTTGTGTGGATCCAAGTCAGAATCTGGATCAGGAAATATGATCCTAGATGGAGTAACAGATGGCGAAACATTTATTTCAAGACTTACTGCTTCTGTATCTTTCTACTTCCTATCGGCTCGTTTCATCAGCTTTCAGTTTAAGTCAACTGCGCCTATGGACATTTGCCTAAGTGCCCGTTGGTCTATAAGAAAAGTTCCTTCCATTTCAGGAATCTTTTTATGATTTGGGCAAGAGCATTTGTTAAAAGAAACACACTTACATGAAAAAATGTCGAACAATTTCCATGAGTCTTTCACGAAGGTTTTAAGCTTCGTTTCTAAAGTTGTTGTTGACAATGTTTTCATGCCAAAATATTTCTTTACCTTTCTGCACGCAGTGTGTCAGCTGCTGCCTTTCTGTATTAAGTTTCGAATTACCTCTGTATTTAATTTAAGAACAAAATGACGAGTTGCATACAAAACAATGGAAATACACGTTCTTAACTGTATGGTGAAAATCTGCTAAAAATCACGGCCGAAATGGAGACGGAAGATATTTTTTGTTTTTCCCAAAACTTTGCATACGTGACTTACCCACCAGTACCCAACTTTTCCGCACTAGGGCAAAAACGAAATCGAAAATTTTTTTTTTACCCTCCGCCCTAATGTATTTATATACATACGTACATATATATAGATACATATATACATAACACATACATATATATATACAAAATAGATAAGCAACAATAATAATCCTACCTTAATAAACCGCTATAGTTTCGTTAGAAGAGACTATCTGAATTTTTTTCATCTGTAATAAGTATCTTAAAAATTTTGAATCATTAAAATAAATTGTTAGAAAATATTTCTATCTACGAGTTGATCAAAATTTATGTTTCATCCACTTGTAGAAAAAGATGACTCCAAAACCAACTGACCAACAAAACTTCTAAAGATGATGCTCAGAGAATCCGCTGGGGTACTAATTATTTTACAGGACAGAAAATGAAAAATATAAATTTAGAAAATAAAATCTTTCCTTAAGTGAGACTGAGGAGAATTCAAATCACATGAAATGGAACTGATAAACGGCAATATTTGTTTTTAATTCACTATCATATCACTTCAAATTAGAAGCATTTTTCTGAATTAGAACGGGCAATTTATTGAAATATATTGATAGCAGTTCTTAACTTTCAGCTTAAAACTTGTAAAAGGCATCATGGAGGACAAACTGGTTGGAACTAGAGCACTTTTATTTTCGTTCGCACTAAGTTAAATGATGCGTGATAGTGTCTCTAGCCAGTAACACACTAATGGATGAAATAAAGTGATTTGAAGTTTCTTATATCCTTTAATTTTACTTTGAGACTAAAAAATTGCAGAAAAATTGAGTGGATATTAATCTCATTAAATCCTCAGGTTTATGTAATTGTATATATTCAATATGCTTTCTATTAAGGCAGTAAATGAATATGTTTAAAATAATGTAATAATTTTTTTTAAAAATCGTCACTATTAACTGCGAAGTAGTAATACAACGCAATGTTACGTTTTATTTTTTACAAGTTTAAACTTTTTACACCCAAAACAGCATCCAAAGGGGCAGTTATGGAGGATCGGTTTTGGAATAGAATTTCTTTAGACTAAGCAGTAAAGGAATATAGACACCAATTTTAGCAGTTCTTCAGAGAATCAAACCAATTAACCTGTTCCTTACAGGTTGTGATAGCATGTATCCCAAGAATACGGGCCCAAGTATGAATATATATATATATATATATATATATATATATATATATATATATATATATATATATATATAACTCGTTCTTCACGCCCGTATTTTTAACCATTGTAGTCTCAACTGGTTGATCAAGATACTCCATAATACAGGAGTCGACACCCGAAAATTCTCCATTTTCTTATATCAGCAGTTAGATGTAGCGAGTGGAACAAACATCACACCATTATTCTTCTGAAATATATTTATTAATCCATATTCTAAAATTCAGCTCCATAGCCTTAATTATTTCCCATCCCTTTCCAAAACGTGTGCCCGCCAAGCGGCACGTCTTTCCTAGTCAGACATCCTATTGTCTCTGCCGTTTTCAACCCTTTGTGTCCAGCTTGTAGAAATACTGAGCATGCACACAATAGCTCTGGCGTTTGCACCGAAAGTGAGGCTGGGATGGGGTTAAGCTGTCAATCAAATCCAACCCTATTATATATTTTCCCCGCAATGCTTCTTTTCCGATACTTCGTAAATTAGTAGAATTTAATTGATAATTTCCATTTTCTCTAACAAACCCCCATTTAAAGTTCCTTAAGGTTAGCCCCCCCCATAATAAATCCTTACACACACACACACACACACACACACATATATATATATATATATATACAGTGCCGTAACTAGCTATTCCTGTGCCCTGGGCAAGAATTTGCATTTGGGCCCTTTAATTAATTAGGTTTGGGAAAATAATAAAACAAATACAGCATTTTGGCTCAAGTACAGCAAGTGGGCTCTGGCAGGGCGCCCCTGTTGCACCTGCCTAGTTATGGCACTATATATATATATATATATATATATATATATATATATATATGTATATACAGTGGTACCTCCGAAAAGCGGACAGTCACGGGACCAAAAATTTTGTCCGTTATTAGGAGGTGTCCGCTATTGGGGTGGACAACCTTTTTATAAAAAAGTTTTTGCTGTTCTGTTTGACATTTGAATAAAAATTAGGGCTGCAATTTTAATTTAAAAGGAAAAATTAATTTGGCAAGAAAAGAATCACTATTTACTACATTACCTTTTAATTGTGTGTTAATCCTTTTATCTTGCATTAAATAATTCCAAAATACAATGTAGAGTAGCTAAATTATTTTAATTACTGCAAAAAAATCTCTTAACTAAGTTTGATTTCTCTTTTTTAGACAACAAACCTGTTTTTCAAGATGAATCTTCATAGGATTTAGCTTTGCTAGTCCCTCCGAATCTTCATTGTTCAGAAAGAACTGTTTTAGTTGTTCTCTGTTTTTCAGTGCTTCCGAATAATCTTTGATTTTGCAGTCTTCCATTGGCGATTCCTCATCTTCATCCTCAGAAAGGGCCAGTGCTTCAGTGGTGGACCGATGAATGAAATTGGAAACACGCAGGTTTTTTTCCTCAATGGATAAATCGTCGTCGATCTTGACTTCCTGTTCAACGCTGACATTTGAATCCAAATTGGCTATTAGATCCGCAAGTTCTATTTTGCTTTTTTTGGTAGCACTGTCAGTTGCCACTTCGCTTGTACTCAACGAACCCGTCTTCTTAAAATATTTTTAGAACGCACCCAGGTTCTACCTTTTTAAGGACTGACGTAGTCCAGGAAATTGCATCCAAAACAGACACCGATTTTGCCAACTCTTCGCTGGATTTGCAGATGATATTCCGTGAAAGCACATGTCTCAGAATCAGCTTTCTGTATCGTATTTTAAAGCTGAGGATAATTCCCTGATCAAGTGACTGTAGCATCGAAGTGGTGTTAGGAGTCAAGAAAATTAAATTAACACTTTTTAGCTTTAAATAATCAGGATGGGAAATAGCATTGTCCATGAACAGATTGATTTTTCTCAATTTATTTTTTATTTTGTTGTCTAACTCCACCAACCAATCGCTCATTATCTCAGTGGTTATCCACGCTTTCTTATTTGACTTCCACGAAACACTAAATTTTCGCACATTAATGTTCTTGAAACATCTAGGCTTCTTAGCTTTTCCAATAACAATTGGAGTTTTGAAGTCTCCCAGCATGTTGCAACGCAGCAAAAGAGTGAGCGTCTCTTTTGAAATTTTCCCGCCACTACATTTTTCACCCTCAAAACATAAGGTCTTGTCCGGAAGGAGGCAGCAAAAGAGGCCAGAATCATCGGCATTGAAAATGTCTCTGTCATCATATCCTTTGCACAAAGATTTAAGCTTTCCAATCCAATCTGTTACTTCATTTGAATTTACAAATTTTTCTTCACCTCAAATCTGCTAAAAAAATATGTTGTGACGTATCCGGAATTTTTCCATCCATCCATTTGAGGTGTTAAAAGTTTCTAATTTTGAAATATTTGCCAAAATAATTGAAAGTTTTTCAAAAATACCTGTCCGCTATTCAGAAGGAATAACATGGATTGTTCTATATAAAAGGACTGGGACTCGTAAAAATGTCCGTTAATTACAGGTGTCCGCTATTCGGAAGTGTCCGTTAAGGGAGGTTTCACTGTATATATATATATATATATATATATATATATATATAAACCCTTAATGACCGTTCTTACAAAGGGGGCATGAAATTTCCTGTTCTAATGAGGGAATCGGAAAAATTGGGCCTGTAAGCTAAAGGTTAAGAGTATTTCATATTTTGTTCAAATGTTTGCGTTAATTGCCCGCTTTAACTACTGAAGAATAGAATGCCTTTATTTTCTAAATTGTTTTCTATATTTTCATTAAAGGTAATATTCACGATTTTCGTAAGTTGAAAATTAAGAAATAAACATAACTCCTTTTTTTATCGCTTATTTTATGTTTTGCATTAAAAGTCTCCTTGCTATAAACTTATACAAGAAGTACATTTCTTCTACGATTTTGTGCAAAAAAATATGAAAATCGTCTTTGGCTAAAATTTTAGAGGAAATATCTAAAATTACACACGAGGTATGTTGTACAATGTCAATTTCTTTTATTTTCATTCCAGTGACATCAGAAGTTTTGATTTACAGCAGAGAATTTTAATAATATCTTCCTTCAAACATTAATTACTGGAAATAAAAATGATTTTTTTTCACCCCTTTTAGAGATTAAAATACATTCAGGGAAAACTTTTATAGATCCGGAAGAAAATTAATTTTTAAACCTTTCCTATGCATAGAACAGATAAAAGAGTTATGTAAATAAAAGTAATAGTTCAGCAGTTGATTTAAAATGTATACATTTTCTCTTGTATAAACTATGAATTTGAATTAAAAAAAATCATATTCAAGTATTTTCATATGCGTCATGCTATTTATTCGAGCACTCATTTTCTGGAAAAATCACCTCGAAATGAGGGTGAATTGAAAAATTTCCATGCTCTTTGAAAAGTAGAACTACCAAACCAGACAAAATGACTGGTTACCATTCCTAACCATTAGGTATATTTTAACTGTTGGAATTTTGGTGATAAAAACAACAATTTTGCTGCCAACAAAGGATTGCTTTTTCAGATTGCTCCGCTATGAAATTTAAAAGGAATCTGTCTTCTATTGTCTAAAGGGAATGATGAATAATGTATGAGCACTTTATAATCTTTTTCTTTTGCGTAGTGACACATACAGCTTCACTACTGAATTACCTATTATATGAAAATAAAATAGTTTTGCCTTGTACAAGAAATCTTCTTTGAAACTATAAATGAGGCAAAAGATATGCAATGATTTGAAGGTCAATCTGCAATGCACTCCAGATTAAATTTTTTTTAATGCAGAATGAAATACTTACATTTTGGTAAGTGTAAAATTGTCATTTGTGCTCTACTGAATAGCAAATAATTATGCCCATAGATTTAATATTATAATGATCAATGCTTTAAATGCATAATTTTAGAATTTATATGCGGGCGTGGTGGCCCGGTTGGTAACGGTAGTGAGCCAGTGATCTGAACGTCTCTGGTTCGATGCCGGTCGCTGAAAAAACCCCCGCCGTGTACACTAATAGCGGCTGGTGCACGAAAAATCTGCCGTGGCTGCAATGTCCTCCGTGTTCTTAAATTTACCTCTGGAGGTGCGGGGTCAAGTGTTCTAGTCTTGTCACTTGACTCGGTTCAAAATTACGGGACAGGTCTTTTAGCCAAGTCGGACTCCTACCCTTGTGGTGCTATTAAATACCGGAGACGAACCACTTCACCCAATAGCCGTTATGGACTTGAACTGACAATAAACTGTCAGTCAAGTGGCATCAGTCGCAATACAGAACTTATACGGAGGGTTCAGAGTTAAAGTGATAAAATTCCTCGAGAGTCAATTCTGAGAAATCTCATGCCTAATTTGAATATTGCATTAATTGACTTTTATTTGTTTTTTGTGCCTCAAAACGTAAAAATTATACTAATTGGTTCGCTATTGGATAGGAAAGTATCCTGTTTTTACTGTATCATGGCAGTGTTAGCACTAAATGGCTTAATAATTACAAGATAAAAAAACTTTTTATATATCATGTTTTTAAAATTTCTGTTGAATCATATAAATTTGACAATTCTATGTATTAATAAATACTCTTTAAAAAATTTTTTGATGAATTATCCCATCAACTTGAAAGAAAATGAAGTTAATTGGAAGTTAATTTGCATTTAACTTTTCGTTCCCGTACCAGTCGATAGATGGCTGCACCAGACTACAAAACAAAATCAACTGAAAATGGATTCAATACTGCTTAAAGATGGCTAAAAGTATTAAAATATGCATTGTCATCGTGTTCTGAGATATTGTAAAAGATGTCTAGCTAGTAAGGAAGTTAGTTAAAAATCGATTGCAAGATTTGTGACAAATACACACACAAACAAACAAGAAAGCAAGTTAATAAAAACATGGTAAAAAAGGACTTGGTTCACTTTAACTCTGAACCCTCCATATGTAACATTGGCTCTGCTGTGCATCAATTGGAAATCTTTTCAATCTTTTAACTTAGAATTAAAGCAAGGATTTTTTCGAAATGTATTGAAAAACACAGTTTTATTTGGAATATTTTTACGAAGTCAAGATTATTTCTTTTATAACAGACATGCCACATTTTCACATTTATACCTCAAAGCAGCAGGTTTGAAATTTAATTATACACGCGACTTACGTTTCACGTTATTTATTGCAAGGTTTCTAAACGAACTCGCACCGTTACAAACGCAAAAGGAATGTATTAAAGCTGAAGTACCTAATATTGATTCTTCCGAGTCAATATCTGGCGTGCTTTATAATCTCAAATGCTTAAACACAAAAGGCCCCAACTTAACGCATGCGTATATTCGCGAGGTTCCTCAAACAGATTTCAATTTATTATTCTTTCATCTTAATACCTCATAACATTTGACTTTGAATGTTATCTGTAATGCTAATTAAACTCCGATGCCATTACTCCGAAACAAATTTCAGCGAAGTCGGAATTCACATTAAGAGGACCGAGTAAAATAAAAGGATTCCTATTGATTCTTCGAAGAGTCAATATCATAGATACTCGTTACCGAAGGAGCTTTTCTTGTATCCATTTCCAGCCAGGTTCTCAACACCGAACGATTTCCAGGAAGTAAACACGTGACTCTCCGCAAACCGTTTTCAATTTCCTATTCTTCAAGCCGCTGCGTAAATCTTAATAGCAAAAGACGGTTTGAAAAGTTTTAAATATCTTATGTTAGTCGCTGGGTAAACATGGTGACTGGCGTATATTTTTAGAAATGTTGATTTTGGTGTTATGTTGAAATGTATTTTATTGTGCAATACTTTTGAAGGATTTTTTAAAATATTGTTTGGATGGAGGGGGAGTTGCATTTATAATAATCAAAAATAGCTAAAAGTAATGGATTTTGACCACAGGACTTACGGTAAATTTGTTGTGTGATTATGCTTCAGATTTTTAAAATTAATTTTCATGAATCCTGTGTCCTTAGCTCATACATTAAGGGAATAATAAAGAAGAGGGGTTTTATGAATCCATTGGGTGCTTTTAGAAGAAAATATGATATCTTTACTAAGGCAAATTTTTCTTTAGAGGCCTATAGACTTAAATAATGAAGATATAGACGTTATTGTGTTATTATCTTTCTCAGAGTTAAAGAAATTCAAAGGGAAACTGACTAACTTTTAAATATACTAGTTTCGCCTGCAAGCATGCATCGAAAAATGTTACTGAATATTATTTTTAAGAGGTATTGCGTTAACATTGTTTATGAAATTGTCCAAGCAATTTTCTTTAAAATTTTTCTCTTCTACCGCCATAGTCTGGGATCCTTATTTCGTAAAACCCAGCATTTCCTCCTCGAGGGAAGATATGTTGTTTAAACTCATGCTGTAGAATGACGTGGCTGAACGGTAGATGAATACTTTATGAAAGGAAGCAGTGAGTCAAAACATGGATTTCAACCTCTCTAGTAGCAGAGAAGATTTACGGCTCATGGAAAGAAAGAAGAAAGATACAGCTTCTGTTCATCGAGTGACGTGGAACACACATAGGTAGAAGGTTGACTTCGCTCCAATTTCGCCTACTAGCTTTAACCGGGCACAATGGAAGGGCCTTGACGCCTAGGGTGACCCTGCCAGGAGAAAAAACTCTAGACGTACCTTACCCATTCCGCCGAGTGCCACCCCCTCGCCATAGTGAGGCATTTAGTAGGACTTGAGGGGGGCAAATTTAAGACACTTCAGGTGACCATTCCAAAGTGGAGTCCTCACCTGAAGTGCCTTAAATTTGATCAAGGCAATAAGATCTTCCCCATTTGTGGAAAATGTAACATCAATCATTCCACCCCTGACCATCTTCTTTCTTGCTTGGGCCTTGCAAAAGAGGATTTGACGCAGAGTCCTCTCCTTGTCTTGGATTCTTTAAATGTTTACGGTCTCATGGATCTGGTCTAGCCTATCGGCTAGATCAGATAGGATTAGTACCAACAAACCAACCAGTAGCAGAGAGGACCGCGTCGACCTTGTTGTTCAAATAGGTGGATCTACGCAGATATGAGATTCAATTGAAGAAGTTGTGTCATTATATTTGTGGAGAAAGTCATTATTTTTAGTTTGCAACCCACATATGTCAATTTTGCTTTGCAATAACCCTTGTTATTTAATTTTCTTTGTAAAAGCCCCACAGTGTGTTCTTCATCTTTAGAAACAAAGACACAAACCAAGATTTCTTGTAACTAAGATTTTGGGAGTGGACTTTGTAATTGCTTATAGAAGGTGGGGAAAGATGGAGGGTACTTTTTTTTATAATAGCTCGGTGGAAGTTGGGGAGAGAAACTAACTGCCAATAGTTACTTAATCATGGCGGAATCTAAGTTCATCTAACATTCTAAAGACATTGAGATCATATCAAAACTCTAAAAGTAACGTTATTTTTGTAGGAAATCCCCGGAGATTTCTACGCATTTCTCAATAATGGTACTGTTAAAAGACTCTGACACGAATGAATTCTTACTTTAGGGACATATTTTGGTCACCCAACCTATTAATATGAAGTTGCTAAACCTCTTACCTATAGTCATTCTAAACACAGCATATTTGCATCTCCATCACAAACATGCTGTTGTTAGAAAACCAAAATTCTTGCGAATTCTTGAAAATATTGTTCAGTTCTGCGTTCATATAGAAAAGTGAATAATTCTTCAGTTTGTGTACTTAGGGCTTGCAGTTTTAATCTTGAATGTAAAACAGTGGTTCCTAACCGGTTTTCGCGGACCACTGGTGGGTGGAGAGAACCCAAGAAGTGGTCCGCGAGGTCAGGAGTGATAAAAAAATTGGTTTTATCGTTTCAAAATGACTGCAAATTTAAATATTTTTTTTAAAACTGGGAGCAATAAAAAACATTTCCCAATTTTTTGCTTAAATCCTGAAAATTCATGTATCTCTTCCTCTCTCTGATGTTTTGAGTACGAAAAAATACTTGTTCTGCTTAAAAGATTCTAATATATTTCCTGTATGCTGATTCGCGGTGTCACAGCTATTTCGCAGCATCGCAGGAATTTTACAACAAGTAAAGCATCATTTTTCAGCAGTTATGCTGAAAAATCTCGTTAATTTTTAAGTTCCGAAGTCTTTTATGTTTGCTATTAAGTTTTCTTTTACATTAAGTTTGTTGTTGTTGTTATTAATTTTATTTGTATCTTTTTAACAAAGTTGTTTATCACAAATAGTTTGTTTATGCAGGAAATAAAACCCTTGTTTTGCCTCTAAAAACATTGGTTTGGAGATGGTCCCCGGCAATTTTTTTTTGACAAGTGGTACCTGATGAACAAAAGGTTAGGAACTACTGATCTAAAAGTTCAATGATCATGAACAGTTTTACAATAAAACAATTTTTTTTTCGTAATATTCTTTAAGGTAGTTCTAAAATGACATTTTCTCACGTGACAGTTCTTAATATTTCAATTTCTATATATATGAAATATGTTCCATTACTGACTGACTGACTGACTGATTGACAGACTGACAGATAACGCACAGACCAAACCACTGGACCTAAAGTGCTGAAATTTTGTATGGCGATTCTGCTTATAGTGTAAGGGTGCCCTAAGACAGATTTTTGAAAAATTCTTAGATTTTTTTAAATTAAATTTTGAAACTGTTTTTATATCTTTTTTAAAATTTGCGTTTAAAATAATAATCTGATGGTTATAAAATTTATATCGCGAGAAAAATAATAAAAATGCCTTTAAAATGAAATCTTTTTCGAATCTTTACCACCATTTTCTGATTTTTGGGGAATTTTTGAAGATTAATTTTTAGAATTTAATTTATTAAATGCTGATCACGTGGTTTCTTTACTTTTTGTGACACTTTAAACTCATTTTGTGTCACGTGCATAAAAACGAAATAGACAATTTTTTTTCTTGCTAATGTGGCAGACGATTGGACATTGGATCCAAGTAAATATTAAAATACAGTAAAAGAAATGTTCCTCAAACTGTACTATATTAACTGTACTATATTCTTTTTTGCATTTTCCATTAGATTAAATTTGAATATTTTCTTCTACATTATTTTGTATATAAAAACATCCGTTACGATTTTGTTTATAAATATATATATATATATATATATATATATATATATATATATATATATGGCATTAATTGCACACGGTGACCGTTGTATTTAATTTCAATGTACTCCGTAGCGACGCACGTGCATTCAGCTAGTAACATAATATTTATTTACCATAAGGCAAAATAATATAAAAAAATAATAATTCTCATCCGTGAAAGGCAATCGTGTAGCACACACAAAAAAACATTCCCCGGGACACCCACTCAAGCGTTCAATAAGTATAAAATACAAATGATTGTTTAAATGCCACAAATCTTGTATGACAAGGAAATCTATTGCAATGTTCGGAGACGTCAGAATCCAGTGGCAGGGCGATAGATTTAACATCAGCGGGAAACTGATGATCCTGAAACTGAAACATATGCAGTGTAACTCGGCATACTAAAGAAGAGAAGGGGTGGTTTCGAGCTTGTTTTATTTTATTTTCAAGCAAACGATTTAGAATCCATTTCTTCGGCGGTTTATATTCTCCTCCTGTTTCGGGCTGGTTTAATACTTACATATCTGCGGAGATTTACAATGTACCAAAAAATGATAAAAAAAGAGGAATCCTCTAGCGTTGTATTGCATTTCTCTGCGATAATAAGCTTTTTGGAGGGTTTCTTTGACTTATGATATTTATTTATAGCTGATAAAAACCATTTGAAGTCGATCTGAAAACGCATTTTAAATGCAATTTTATGGATGTTTTCCCATACTTTCGTAATTGAAATAAATTTAAATATTTGGATTTTAGTTTTCTCATCTACATTTCATGACTTAAGAGTTGTTTGAGTTTTTCAACAGGGCTTTAAACTATTGACGTCTGTCAGTACAAATTTGATTTCTTTTTTACATAAAGTTTTTTTTTAAATGTACATGCATCGTATGACATGGAACTCGACTTTTGTAATTATTTTGATTATTATACTGTTCCATGCACATTTATAAGTGTATTTATTTTATTTTTAAAATTTTAAATTGTCTATGTGCTGAAAATCATTTCTGTGGTTTTTCGTACCGGGTTTCCTGGAAGAAGGGAATGTGCTCCCCGTATGCAATTAAGTGTGACCTGTAATGCAATTAATTTCGGCCTAGTATGCAATTAAGTGTGACCTAGTGCACGGATAGTACACAAGGTCATTTGCACAAGAAGGGAGAATTACTTGTCACCCTCTTTGTCATTAGGGGGGGGGGGACATAGTTCCTCCATAACAACGACCCAGCAACCGTCTTTTTAACCAATCATATGTCTGAAAGGTGTTAATTGTTCTAGAACATTTTCTGACCTCTGCGATTTTCGGTGCTGGGAAGTTTTAACGGTTTTTTTGAGTCAGTTGAAGAAAAAGCTGTGACTGAGATATAGCTCGACGTTGTCCGCTCTTCGGCCCTTGTCGCCCTTTTTATGCTGAGGCATCGCGAGGTTTCTGGTCTGCTTTTGGACCAAGATTAGTACAAAAATGAGTGATAATCATCAGTATACAATAAGGGTGGTGGTAAGTAAAAATAATTTGTAATATATTTAATCAGGCGAGAGCACAGCATAATTAATATATGTAGCCAGGTTTTATTATGTGTTCAAATACTTTCTTAATGTATGTAGATACTTAATATGTTGTTTCTGTGCAAATTGTAACCGACGATAAAATTAATTTTTAATAATAAGAAGGGAAATTAAGTGCTAATGTTATTTATTAAAATTGAGTTTGTCTTTCTAATTATCTCAGACATGTGTTAGAATGTGTTTTCTCCAATTAACAATTTTAAAAGTGCCACTGTACAATCTCTTTATTTTATTACCTGTTGAATTCCACATAATATATGGCTAGCTGAGGTAATATCTTTAAATTCTAGAAAGCAGAATTCAAATCATTACAAATAATCTCAGATTAGGAAAAATACTAGGAGAGAAATTTCCCCTTAGCTTAAAATCGAAACCAAGGCAGCCTTCCAGTTATATCTATATTATCTTTGTGTCACCTAAACACGCGTTCTCTAATATTGACGCGTGCGCCTTGTATTCGTGTCATTCCGAAAAATAACTGTAGACGGTACTGGCGCCAATGTAATCTACTGCGGATTGAAAGACAGTACAGTGCGCATGTAGTTTTGTGTTTTTCCCAGGACGAAGATTAAAAACTCAATATACATTTTTAACCCTCTATATATATGGTGCCCGGTATAAAGGGCTTAAATAAAAAAGAGTGATTTTTAGATATTTATTAGTATTGAAAAAAAATCTTTTAACTTGTATAAAAGGCTTAAGTCTATCAGTTTTGAATACAAAAGTACATTTCTTTGTACAAAAGACTAAGTCGAAATTATTGTTCTGCGATTGGTATAAAATCCAATAAATTGGTATATTTAAAACACTGTTTTTGACATAAGCTATTTATACCGGGCGCCTTATATATACCGGGTGGCCATAATTAAACTGACAGTGCTCACAGTGTTCTGTAGCGCGATCTATTTGCGAGAATGACGCTACATTTTGTAGGAAGATTAAACAAGACGGGAGACGAAGGATTCCGCGAAAAAATAAATTAGTTCCAAAAGTCACCGCCAGGGGAATATTTGGCGCTGTGTAATAGAAAATAGAGTGTTAACAAATGCAAATTAATACGGAATAAAATTACCTTTCATTATGCACATTTTCTTATTTAGTTCAAGTGCAATATGGCAACACTTTTAAAAAAGCGTAAAATCTAGATAAACACCGATAAAGTCTCGTGATCTGCAATATCATGTACGCTGAGCAGAAGTTCTTTATTCAAATTTCACGTTACATCCATTGGCACAGTGCCAGCTGCTTGGGTTTTAAAAGGCAATGTGTTACGTTTCGAATCAATCGGATTGAAAGTTTATGTGCAATGTCTCCTTCTTTAGTCGAGCGTGCGTCAAATTCTTTTACCTCAACCAGTGCAACGCGTCAGCCGCTCTTCGTGCTTTTGGAACGCACAAAAAAATGCGTAAAGGTAACGGTCCTGTGTCAGTTAATGGGCTAAAAGCAATGGTTGCAACGTTTGAGAAAACAGGTTCTCTGAAGGTTCAGTCAGGCAGAGGAAGAAAACCTGTACCACAGGATACAATCGAAGCAGTTGCCACGGCTATTGTCGACAGAGGACCAGACAATATTGCTGCCACCTCTAGCGCTCGTGGATTAGCTCGGAATATGGATATGCCTTACAGTACGGTATGGAAAATCTTACGAAAGATTATCAACTTCTATCCGTACAAAATCAGCCGTGTACAGGAGTTACTGTACCCCGACCATGATAAGCGATTGACTTTTGCTCTCACCTTTCTTGCCAGAATGGAGGTGGATGATGCTTGGCCGTTGAAAATCTTATGGGGAGACGAGGCCCACTTTTACCTGCATGGCACTGTGAATACCCAGAACTGCCGAATTTGGGATGACAAATCACCACATGCAGTCACAGAAATTCCCTATTTTCTATTACACAGCGCCAAACACTCTATTTTCTATTACACAGCGCCAAATATTCCCCTAGAGGTGACTTTTGGAACTAATTTATTTTTTCGCGGAATCCTTCGTCCCCCGTCTTGTTTAATCTTCCTACAAAATGTGGCGTCATTCTCGCAAATAGATCGCGCTACAGAACACTGTGAGCACTGTCAGTTTAATTATGGCCACCCGGTATATCAAAATATATATCGCTCTATACATCCAAAAATATTAGTTTGTGAAAAGGCAGACTTTTCTCATAGACTTTTATAATTCACCTTAAAACTATTTGGCAGGTTTGAGAATCCATTCGGCATCCAGAAGCTTTCCGGGAATATGTTTTACTACAAGAAAAATCAGATCAAGCTTAGAACGATCCTAACTGACAAACCACAAGCGATCACCCTTTGAACTATATTTTGCCATTGCTCAAAAAGATCCCACACAAGACACCTTAATCATCTCATCAAGACTCCCTAATCCCTTTACATCAGAGTTTTCGTACATTTTTAAAGACAAAGTATCATCAAATATACGTAGACAAATAAAATTCAAACTCAGAATTGTATATTACCTTTCAACTCAGTTCAAACGACGTAGCATTAAAGTTACTCGCTATATTTGTTGAAGGGTTCATGGTATTTATATTTTCTTTTGAGCAATGAAAAATTTAATTATGAACCAAGAACTGTTAAAGGAAATTTTTCAAATTTAAAGAGATGTTATTTGAAAACTATTTCATACTCTCTGCTTTTCAGCAGTTATATTGGATTTTGACATAGAGCATGTGTGAAAATTTGTAAAGCTGTTCTGAAAGAAATATATATTAGGCTACAAAATAAAAATTGCTATAACCAGTGCTTACTGAATTGGAAATTATTGTTGAAAAACTACCCAAGTTGGTTGTTTGACATTTTAAAGCACTCACATGGGGTTTCAGCATTTTTTTAAGTAACGTTTTTAGATTTTTAAAGATGCGAATACATAGTTAAATTATATATATAATAGCCGTTGTCTCTGTATAACACTTCCGGGCTGTACTCATCTTTCAGTTGAAACCCTCAGTAAACAAACGGCCGGTTAGGCTTAATTTCAATTTCAGATGAGGATCAGAATTTTTTCTTACCTAAAAACTAATATCTTCTTCATCAAATCAGTTTGTTCAGTCTATTTTTCTATAAAACATTCAGAACTAAAACAAATTGGATGCTTTTAGCTGTATATTTAACAGTTTCTAAAAATCTGTTTACTTTTGCGATGAATTCTGAAAGTAAACAAACTTGAATGTGAATGAATCAAGTAGCTCAAGTATTCATATCGCGTAGTGAGCTGTAAAAAACTGGATAGCAGTCTACTACTCCAAACGCATGAAAAACTAAATAAATAAAAAATAATGAAAGGGTTTGCTTTTACAAGCTGTGGATTAAATGCAATATTGTTAGATAATTCGGGATATTTTTTAACTTTCATATGCTTTTTCATTATGACGTCATTATTAGTATTATGACGTCAAAATGACGGGTTGGATGGCAGTCTACTACTCCAATCGCATGAAAAACTAAATAAATAAAAAATAATGAAAGGGTTTGCTTTTACAAGGTGTGTATTAAATGCAATATTGTTAGATAATTCGGGATATTTTTTAACTTTCATATACTTTTTCCATTAGGACGTCATTATGAGTATTATGACGTCAAAATGACGGGTTACCTTCTAGTTTAGTATAAATAAGAAAACAACATGATTCATAAATAATTAATGAACTAATTTGTCTCAAAGAATTCTATAACTACATACCAATTTGCAACAAAAATAGCTAGATGTTTAATGATATAACAAAATATCATTTTTCAGAGATCTTAATTAAAATGTTCCTTACTTTTTTTGTTAAAAGTTAAAACAAAAAAACATAACTGCCGAGAGGAAGACTGAAATGTCTCATTTCTTCTTTATTTTAAACAGAAACTATCGTCATATATTTTTTCAGCTGAAATGGATTTGTCTTCCTTTTAATAGTTTTTGAAACTGCCTTTTTTTAATGCAACTGCCTATTTTTTAATTTGTACTACTACGAATAAGAGAAAAAAAACCATTTTATTCCGGAAAATGACGAAGAAAAAAGAATTACACCCACTTTTTTCTTTAGAAATTATTCCGATTAAGTTTTTTTTAAACTTTTTATACCTTAGTTTATTCTCTTTTTCTTTTGTATTCAGTTCGAAGAAATTCTGCGAATTTTAAAAATGGATAGTTATACTGATTTCTTTAATAACGGTAAACAGTTATCTTTTTATTACGTACGAGCCTGGTTTTAGTGTTTATATACAAATCAACAGACTTTGATTTTTGATGATATGTACCACCAATAAATAGCTTGAGATTTCTTAGCAATACTTAGTCAAATACTAATTCGAAATTAAGAAATTTTTCACTCAAGAAGCGAGAACACGAACATAATAAATAATTTTGTAGTGTTAATGATAAATGTCTGATATTTTTAAGCCACATAAATTTTTGTCGAGCTTTAGACCTACATTTTGATTTTACAACTCATGACTACGTTATGAGTGGTGAAGGGTAAAAACAACCAATCTCCATTTTTATTTCAAAACTAAGGATATTTTCTCTTAGTATTTCAGTCACTTAAAAACGATAATTTTTGGAAAATGGCCAAGTAATGAAACATGATGTGAGAATTTTTCTAATGATAATTTGATAATTTCAAATTTATATGTCCTAAAGTGCATAAGATATGCATAAGGTATCTTATGCGAATCTTATGTTCGCTTTACCGAACAAAAGGTCTGATGGAGATTGCTAGTTAACTAACTAACTAACCAGTAGCGTAACAGTCCATTGTGACAAAGGCCTGCTGTGTCCCTCTCCGCTTTCTTGACCGTGGGCTTTGAGGTGCCATACAGCATATGTCTCAGGAAGGTGGTCAGCTTGCCGATGGACCCCCAGAGTTAGTTCCCAAGCATGCTTGGTCCTCATTTCATGGACCCACTCAAGGGATGAAAGGCTGAGTCGATCTGGGCGCAGGATGCGTGGAAACCATTGAAGGGGATTGCCACCCGAAAAAGATTTGGAAACATTTATGGGTGCCAGCGAAACAATTTTAAAGTGCCCCCCGTTGAGATATCTAAATTTTAGATATTTGAAAAACAAATACTCGTAGTTGCAATAAATAATTCTAGCAAAAAAAATAGTCAGCTATTCTCTTCTAATGAAACTACCTCGGGTTATTAACGTAGGATCACTTATCATTGCTTATCTCTTTTGGATGTATGTATGTATGTATGTGTTATGTATATATGAGTTATCTATCTATCTATATATATATATATATATATATATATATATATATAAACAGACTTGAAAGCTGTGCTAACTCGCAATAATTACCCTGTAAGTCTATCCAAGAACATAATTGGTTGTTTTTCTTTTAATGAATAGTTTGTTCTGTAGCATTAATATGTTAAACATAACAATAGGTAAAAATAGAAATAATAACTACTAAAAATAAAAATAAAAATCATAAGTAAAATAAAATAATAATTAAATTAACTCAAAGTAGTAACAGTAAAAACTAAATAATTAAAGGAATAATAGTCTTAAAATACGGTAACCTAAGTAAGTCTGTAACTGAGAATCCACTACTTCAATGGTTGCAAGTTTTATGACGTCAGTCATCTTGCGGTTACAAGTTCTTAACTTCCACTCTGACTAGCGCCAGGCTTGGTGTTCTTTGGTTAAGTACTCATTCAAACTTAATTCATTTATTAATCAATTCTTCTGTTAATAATGGATTGTACGGTGTCTGAGTGTGTTTATTTAATAGATCATACTCATCAGAAACAATCCATTGGTATTTAGACAGTATTGACACCGCTGATGAAACAATACTGTCAAAAACCTTATTCATACTTTTCTTTTCATGTTGTTTGTTCCTGGCTGCAAGTAGCTTTAGAGCTATTACTAGTATTCTCTTTCATCTTATTCTTATTTATATATATATATATATATATATATAGATAGATAGATAGATAGATAGATGGATATATATGTGTGTGTGTGTGTATGTATGTATGTATGTATGTCAAAATTTTGACGCTTTCTACTTAACTGTTTACTGCTTGTCCAAGGGATACAAACTGGGTTTGGCGCGCTGCCAAAATTATAACTCGCGACGACGGACGGTTCTAGGGTCTGAAATTTTGCTTTCCGGAGGACCTTTCTGGATGAATGTAATCCTAAGTTAAATTTAAAAACCGTAAAACCGTAAAAATGAAAAACTGAGCAGACTGCTGTCTCGACAGCGTCGCTGTCCCCTCTTTGTGAGTCAGCTCTTTTTTCCTGCTCTGAAATGGAACTCTCTTTGAGCGTCGACATATGCTTGTGAATCTTTATTTTCCTATATGAAATACTTAAAATCAAAGTAACGATCAAGCCCCACTGACACTCATTTGGATAAATGCCAGAGAACAGGGAATTCACCTTACGTGCCACATTAGAAAGATTCGCAGTGTCAAATATCGCAAAAATTATCGATTTTTAAGATTGTTTTGTTTAAATTGAAATTTGAATTTGTGTATTAAAAATTTTTGCCACATTAATATTTTCATGTTTAAATATTAACCCCCATCCTCTTCAACCTGCGATGGCCGCTGAACTCTCGCATTTCTGAAATATGCCGTACTGGTAAAAAGGTTTGCCGACCGCTGATCTAGAATAAAGTGAAAAAAACGAAACCAGTAATTTATATACCACACTTAGTAAAAGATTGAATGTTTTTTCTTCCTCGGTTGGAAATGGCTAGAAAAAATTCTTCTGCGAGAATGTGAAGACTTTACTTATTTTTTGTAAATACAGTGTTTTTGTAATTGAAAGCCCATTAACTGGAGAAAAGTTACGTCCATGGCTAAGACCACGACTGTAGAGAGATTACTGTCTATGACAGGGGTTCCCAACCTTTTTCGTATTCGACCCCTTTTAAAAGAAAGAATTTTTTCGTATTTTTCTTTCCAATATACAGAATACAACATAATTATTATACTAATAATTGCACATACAACACTTAAAGATAACAATTGGACTAAAATTATGAAAAAATAATTAGAAAAAGTGGTTCGTTAAGTTTATGTTTTATTATTTTTGTACTATTTTAATTTTTAATTTCACAAGTATAAACAAGGTTTCAGAAACACAGAATGTGATTGCACAAACATCGCCAAGAGCAAAAACGAAACTGCTTGTGATTGGTTGCATCGGGAGGACGCATGTGCTGTTTAAGGTCCAGCGGATTTCCCCAGTTCTGCTTAGTGTTGTACACAAATAAATGCCGACGGCGGCATTCGAGGCATATACAAAAGCGTCGTGACATTCGAATTTCGATGCATGGATCACTCCGCCTTGTGCAAATCTGCATTTATACGCATTAAAACGGATATTATTATCTAATAGTTAAATTCCTAAAAATTAAATTTTAAAACAGAAAAAATTATCATCGACCCCTAATAGACCCCTGGAATACTATAGACCCTTTTTCAACTTCCATGAACCCCCAAGGGGTCCACCTGGACCCCGTTGGGAATCTCTGGTATATGACAATACAGAGAAGGACCTTTTAATATTTTTGAAGATATGAATACTAGATGTGATCTCATTCTATTACGTGAAACGCTATTCTATCTTCTTCAGTGAAGTAATAACAATGCAAACATAGTCAGAATCGTTCCAAAGATTAAAGATATTAATTATATAGACATAACATGTGCTTATTTGAATACATCGAGAAAAATAGTTGAAATAATAGAATAGTAAGTTGAGAGCTTACTTAAAGTAAAGAAGAAATATAATAATAAAAATTAATCGGTACTTTTTAATCTTGAATCGGTCCCCTTTGTTCTTTTAAAGTTCTTTAACAAAAAAGTAACATTTATCCAAAACAGACACTATTATTTTGCATGGATTTACCCAGTTCATTGTTGTGCATTCAGCTTGTTTCATTTTTCTTCTTTATTTCAAACGTAATCGTTTTTCAAAGTTGCTTCAATTTAAATTTTTTTTTCTTTTTGGAACTATAAAGTGAACAAATGACCAAATCGTATTCTTTATTCGAAATGTATTTAAAAGAATTCAAATTATATCTTTAAGGACAGAGACATTTCTTACTGAAAAGAAGAAAAAAAAGAACTGTACCTCACATCTATTCAAATTAAAGAAAATCTTTGAACAACTGAAGAATTCTAAAAGTATTGGGTAAAGATAGGATTAAAATAAGTCTGTCTTTTTGGTCTGTAAAAAAACATTTGTTTTTATATAAATGTTGAACTAAAATTTGCCTATTCATTTTAACGGTGTTTTTATTTTCAGATCGGCGTTTCTTTTTAAATGGGGATTTCTTTTGATATTTATAAAGAGGGTATAATTTCTTTTGTTAATTTACCGTATAGTGTCGGCATCCGACTGCTGATAAAAAGAATTCATACATGAATACGATCTGACGTAAAATACGAGTATTGATATTTTAAACTTGATAACTCTATTTTTACACCTCACGCATCAAAAATTTTAACATACTGAAAAAAAGTAAGGTTTGTCATTGCTAAAATAATAATTATTCTTGGAGAATGAACAAGAAATAATGACTTAAAACGTGAAGTAGGAGTTCAAGAGAAAATTCTGATTTAAAATACAATTCCTGTATATGTGTTATTTGGTTAACTCGTCCCTTGTTATGTTGACTAGCGGTGAATTGCTTCATGTAGAAACCTATCTACCATTATTAACAGCAGCTAGTTAATTTCCACTTGAGGAAATTAATTAGCTTCTGTTTAGGAAAATAATTATATGTCTTTTGAATATACAGACAGCCCTCCTCTTAAAGGGTGTTGCAAACCCTCGAAATTGAAAAAAAAAAATTTTTTTTAAATTTTAAACGCCCGGAGATCCATTTTTATATTGTTTGATCGTAATATTTAATGTCGCGCAGTGGCTAAGTGATCAAAGAATAAGCGTGCTACTTCGGGGGCGAGGGTTCGATTCCCGCATAAGACTTGGATGTATTCTGGGGAGAAAGGGGGACTGCAATCGATCGTACATCGCCGGTGCCATCTGTTGTTAATAAAAGAAATTCTTCTGCGATTGTCTCATTTATGTTTCTATTTCCTTGTATTCATATGTACATCGGGCAGGGGTGTGACGCATAGGAGTCCAACCTCTCTTGAGGCAATGACACCCCCTCTTCTGCAGATAGTGCATCCGCAGACATACACAACAACAACAAAAAAAAGTCAAACATAATATTTAATGTGCACATACCGTCGAAAATCGCAGTATTTAAGCAGATGCAACAACATAATGTGATTTATAATTTAAAAAACTGTCCGAAGTAGCTTAATGGTAGCACGTTAGGCTTAGGACTCGGGGTGCTTGGTCCGAATCCTCAGAAAAGCCATTAAATACCTTCGTGTCTAGGCTGGATATAGGCACGTTAAATTTGCAGACCGGAAAGTCCTATGATACCAGAGAGGGTTGGAGAAGGTATGAGTTCCTCAGATTTAGCCCTTGGGGGGTGCTCGGCCAAAATTGTGGTGGAACCTGGCCAAGTTGGATTCCGAACCTTGTGGTTCCATTGTTAACTGGACCCGCTGCTATCTCTGGACCGAATTCAGAGTGGTTTTGGACAGGAGGCATAAAACAAAGAAAACAAAAAATTAAAACTGCAGTATCAACAGAGAAGGATGTAACATAATTATAACGACATTGAGAGATTAAGATTGAAACTATTAACCTCACGCATTCTGTATGATGCAGTCCTTTAATACTTTTTAACAGCTATCTAAATATGACAAAGTTTATTAAACACGATATATGGTGCAGTACAGAATGATTCCGTAATTTATAAATTCTTATACTTTTAGTATTAGAATAGGCTGAAACACACAAATATAGAAAAGTCCCGGAAAACGCTGGAAAGGAAGTAACCCGCTACGACGGATTATTGTCCAGATTTTAATTTCTATATCTACCGAGACTAATTATTAACATTCCCACATGATGGAGTTACAGAACAGTTAAAATTCTCAGGAGAATATCACCCTAATATTGACGAATTATTCAGATTAGCGAATACAAGTTTTAAACGTTTCTTCTAGTAAATTTTATTCACTCATTTAATCGCAAGGCAAAATTTATAGCACCATATTTACCATCCTCTTTCCAAATAAAATTTGACTTGTTTAAAACTAAAAAATTACATCAATCGGTTGATGAGAAAAGTTATTACATTTTTATTTTCGTAGTTTTCGCAAGGAATACATTGATGAAATGAGCATACAATTTTCAAAACATCTTTCATATGAAGGCCTTATTTGAATAGTGGTCCAACTCTACTTTTAAAAAGAATGGAGTTAGCCTCACTTTCATGTTCATACAAGTCATATCTATCTTATTTTTAAACTGGTACACATCCACCTTATTTCTTCTGCCTACATAGGCCATTACAAATCAGAGTTCGGCAGTCATTTCTCAGGACTTATTAGATTTTAAGACTCTGTATCTCAAAATGAACAAGAATGGAGTTGGGCTACTTTTCAAATAAGACATTCATATAATTGTTTTACCCTTAATCCAACATTCTCTTCTTTACTTCGGACGGATTGGGAGAGAGAGGTGATGCAGTTATGCAGATCCCGTGTAGGCCGAACGGATGTAATTCTATAAGGGCATTTATCCGGAAGAAATTGAACGATCTATTTTATCAAGAATTTATACATAGAAATTCTAACAAATTATAGGTTTTTAATAGTGTATTCATTCCTGATTTTCCAAGGAAGGATTCGATAACCATGATCCGGCTTTTAACTGGTCATGATTGCTTGATTAAACATTTGAGCCGCTGTTTGACGACAAGTGCCTCCGGATTGGGGAAAAAAATTGACCCTCTTGAAAATTCTACAGAGTCCTTTCTGCACTATTTGTGATACACCGTAACTTATGGACTTTTTCCCACCTCTAGACCTGCAAGGCACTGTCGGCTGGAGATCTCTGCAGCTGATATTGTTAGGTAAGAACAATGAGCAAATATATATATATATATATATATATATATATATATATATATATATATATATATATATATATATATATATATAAATATATATATATATATGTGAAGGATTTAGTGGGGAAAGAATGATTACTCTAAATTTAAAGGGAGCTTAGTAATTAATTTATTGTCGTAGCGTAATTCGCCACTTTTCTCATATCTTGGTTCGAAATGCATCGGGAAAAAGATGGGAATCCCCTGGTTTTTCGTTGGATTTGATTGACATCCGTGGTCACGCCTTGGTTTATCTCCGTTGCCGACGTCACACGCATGCGCGATGGCTTTAGATGGTAAAAAACAATAGCGTTTTAATCAAACGGCGGGAAATTCTTGATTGAGACAGTCACGCGTCGCGCGGGGAGCTTGATGAGTTCTTGATAAAATTTCTAGATTGATTCAGGTAGCTTAAGATATTGGAAATAAACGATGTTAGATATATTAATTGTAGTTCTTTGCCACCGGACTTTTAACACATTAACTGCTATAACTTTAATAATTATGTAGAGATAGATTGAGAAAGAGTAAGTTTGGATTTAAGATGACGTACTGCGAAGGGTGTAAGTAGCGAACGTGTCATATATATATATATATATATATATATATATATATATATACATATTGTTTTCTTGTTGTACTTTATATCTTGTTTTTCTTTATTGCTCACCACTGGAAATAAAAACAAAAAAATTATGGTGTTGATATTAATAATCTATATATATAAAACAGTTCCGTAACTGACTCACTGACATACAACGCACAGACTAAACCGCTAGACCTAAAGGACTGAAATGTTGCATGGCAATTCTTCTTATGATGTAGGGGTGCACTAAGAAAAAATTTTTAAAAATTCTTCTTAGATTTTTTTAAATTAAATTTTTAAGATGTTTTTGTAACTTTTCTTAAGTCTGCATTTAAAATAATAATTTGAGGGTTATAAAATTTATATCACGAGAAAGATAAAGAAAATACCTTTAAAATGAAACCTTTTTCGAAACTTTATCTCAATTTTCTGATTTTTGGTGAATTTTAAAAGATTAATTTTTAGAATTTAATTTATTAAATGCTGATCACGTGATTTCTTTTTCTGGTACTTTAAATAAATTTATCGTCACGTGCATAACAACTAAATAGACAAAAAAAATAATTTTTGTCTCTCTAATGCAGCAAACGATTGGATATTATCAAAAAAAAAATTTTCCCTTACGATTTCTTTATATATATATATATATATATATATATATATATATATTACATCAATTATATACACTGCTGGCCACCCAAATTGCAACACCAAGAAAGACAAGAGATATCACAACAAAATTTTTTTTGTAGATAACATGTTGACCAAGTATCAAATGGTTAAATTTATAGACTTCTGTGAAGTGTGATTCCTGCCAAAATCAGTAGCCAGAGAAGCCGCCATTGTTGGAGATCACCGCTGCCACACGCCTCGGCATTGATTCAAAGAAAATTTGGATGACTTCTTGGGGTACAGCAGACCAAGCAGCTTCCACACGTTGCCAGAGTTGATCTGCTGTGGCAGCTGGGAATGGAATCTGGGTCAATCGTAGAGCAACCATGGACCACATGTTTTCTATCGGCGACAGATCCGGAGAGCGAGGCGGCCAGAGAAGCAATTCAATCTGGCAATTGACGAAGAACCGTTGGACAATGCGTGCCACGTGTGGTCGCGCATTACCTGTTGAAATATGGCTGTGGGCAAGCCCTGAATGTAAGGAAGGACAACTGGCTCCAACACCTCGGAGATGTAGCGCTGGCTGTTTAAAGTACCGGCAATGCGTACTAGAGGTGTGCGAGAGTGATTCTAATACCGCCCCATACCATAATACCCGGTGCAGGACCAGTGTGGCGGTGCATAACGCAGCTGTTCAGCATACTCTCTTCGCGGTGTCTCCAGAATTGAATGCGACCATCGTGGTGTTGCAGACAGAAGCGTGACTCGTCAGTAAAGACAATTTCATTCCATTCTGCCGTCCACATCCTTCTGTCATCGCACCATTGGCGGTGGAGACGTCTGTGGTTCTGCGTCAAGGGTAGCCAAAGCAATGGACGTCTTGCGGACAGACCACTCTGCTGTAAACGGCGTCGAATGGTACGCGCAGACACTGGATGATGCGTTACAGACTGCATGTGCTGTGCTATGGATCGTGATGTGACTGAGCGATCCGTCACTGCCATGCGCACAATTTGCCTGTCATCACGTGAAGTGGTGCGCTGAGGTGGATGCGGTCGAACACGCCGGTCCGTCGTACCCTCCTGCATCCAACGATCACATATCCGCATTACAGTTGTTTGATTTCGTCCAACACGACTACCGATTTCCTTGAAAGATAATCCACAATCTCGGTAGGCCACTATCCTTCCTCTGTCGAATTCGCATACTTGATCAAAAGTTGATCGCTGTTTTCGACGAGGCATAATTGATAGTTTTTCTGAAAAAACCACAAGAAAAACACAATTGCCGAACTTGAAATCTTTGAAATCTCCAAGCCTTAAATAGCGCTTTGAAGTGGCGCCACAGGCGCGCGTGATGTGCGTCTGCGCTGAAATTCTAATCATTTGCATATCTCACCTCCGCTAATGCATGTTGTAAATTTCATTTTATTTGCATGTTTCCTTCAGGGTGTTGCATTTACAGTGGCCAGCAGTGTACATTGATCCTTGCATTTATTATAAATATATATATATATATTTTTGGCATTAATTGCATACATTGACCGTTGTATTTAATTTGAATGTACTCTGTAGCGAACGAGTTTTTAGCTAGTTGATCATAAAATCATTTATAAAAAACAAAGTACTGCAGTTTTTTATCGATAGATTATCTGCATCAACCCATGCTGTCATCGTTAACTGGCTTAGTTATGAATAAAAATGAAGCGAGTTACTGATGCGATGAAAAGTAAGATGCTCTGCTGGACATCAGCTGGATCATTGGTACACAAACGGGAGCAAATTCTTTTGGCATGGAGGACAGGAGGAAGTAACTTCGGTAGACGAGCCGGGAACTAAGATCAATAGCAGAATCCGCCAGCCGAGACTGTCTGTTGAGACTTCAGGCTTCAGGACTTCAAGAAGAGTAATGGGAACTACAGTACATGGACCCTCCACTCTAGGATGATATAGCAATGCATAAAGCTTCAGTAATCAGTAAAAAATGAAAGTATAAAGGAAAATAGAAAGTTGGGGAAACTAAAAATGCTTAGAATGTTTAGATAAAAGTAAAGCATGGGGAAAAATAGAAAGAATTAAGACGGAGTAAAGCTTCAATGAAGAACGTTGTCACGTGGACAAAAGGGAAATGACAAGCAATAAAGAGAGAAGTTGGGGGAAGTGAACCTGATCAGATCCTAGAGCGGTTTCAGGGATGAATCAGAAAACGAGATGACGATCAATGAACAGGACAAACAATTAAAAGTTACGAGCAAGAATGGCACAGGACCGTTTCTTGTTTCTGTTTAGATGGCATATCATCGGCCTTTTATACGAGAATGTCTTTCACAATACCTAGTGGTTAGCGATTAACAAAATTCCTCATGGTTAGACCACGCTTCCATCGGACTGGCGTAGTCACTAATAAAGTGACCGAGTAATCAAAGTATCCAGTGATGGTCATCACACCTTTTATATTTTTAACGTAGGATTACGCTCCTCAATAACGGTCCTCCGGAAAGAAAAAATTCAGAATCCGTCGCGAGTTATAATTTTGGCAGCGCGCCAAACCCAGTAGCATTAAATAGTTAAACAAAAAAGTACCAGAATGCATAAAAAAAGAGGTAAGCAACGATAAGTAATAACAACGTTAATAACCAGTGGTAGTTTCGTTAGAAGAGACTACTTGAAATATTTTTTGCTTGCTTTTTTGTTGTACTTTTTATCTTGTTTCTTTTGTTTATCGTTCGCTATTGGAAATTAAAAAAACATTCTCTTCAGTTATATTTTGATTAATATTATGACAGTAATATGATTCATTCGTTATTTCCATATGAATCAGAAAATAGATTTATCCTGAATCGAAAAATATTTTTGCAATTATTTATGTCACAAAGTATTTCATATTCTATTCTATATATTTAACTTACATAGATATAATATTCCTTTCTGACTCCTGTTACAAATTTAACTCACAATCCGAAAATTTTCCAAAATTCCTATAAAAACACACTTTTGCGCGGAATTATGTTTAATGTAACGTTAACATAAGCGGGCGAAGAAACAGAAACTTTTCCTTCAAAATATTTCTCCACAGCAGAAAAATGGGAGAGAACAGCACCAGCCGTACGAAAACAGGAAGTCTATAGACAGCAAAATTTATCGAGTATTTGCACCGGACGTAGAAATCTTGTCTGCGTGTGGTTTGGGGAATACACTTTGCTGTATAAAGCCCAAAAGTATCGAATCAGACATTTATCTGTAAAACTATGAATTCAAAAGGCTTCCTTATGGGCTTCCTCTATTTTATAAAACGGTTTATCGCGTTTTCATAGTTTTCTTTTTGATTGCGCTTTAAAAAAAAATAAAGTTTAACCCTAGTTTTTATTATTCAAAAACTCCTTTTATTAGAACTCGAAGAGAGTTAGAGCTTTAGAGGGAAGCTCAGAGTTTCGTAACTAGATAAGTTAGTTACCTAGTTTAAACAATATGACTGATACGAGTATAATGGAATTAATTTTCTTTTAAAAACTTTTAAAATCCTGTTTCTGTGAAAGCAAATTTTATTGAGATCTAAAATTGATTCATAGATATATGTTTGATTTTAATTTCCTTTAGAATTAATGCAAAAAGTTTGAATTTGTGTTACTATAATATTTCATTTAAAGAAAATGGTTTTTTAGAATAATTCCTTTGTCTCATACTAGCATTATTGTGAAAAGTTATTACTAACTTGTGTTGTGATAATAATCAAAGAAGCGGAAAACACTTTTAATATGTTTTACACTAATGACACATTATGCTTATTTACTTATGATGTTAATTTTGAATAATTAGAACACTAATTTTCATCAAGTTTAGTAAAACATTAGACCAAACATACGATCAATTTGAACACGTACTATTCACATACCATGACGAATGTAACTCATTTTTTACTGGTCACGAGTAAACTTGCGGTTTCATGAACAATTTTAGGTGACCGATAACGAGATAAATTGCCAATCTGGTCTAGAAAAATATTAGACCACCCACTATTTATATACTATGAGGAATTTAACTCATTTTTGACTGGTCGCAAGAAAGTTTGCGGTTTCAGGAACAAACTTTGTTGACCTCTAACGAGTTAATCAGCAATCAAATTTAGTAAATTTTTAGACCACAAGTGTGATCCATTTGATCACCCACTATTCATATACTACAAAGAAATTAACTCATTGTTTAATGGTCACAAATAAACTTTCGGTGTAATGAACAAACTTTGTTGGCCGGTAGCGCATTAAATCACAATCAAATTTGGTAAAACATTAGACGTCATGTGTGATGAGTTGATCATCCACTATTTATGTACTGTGAAAAATTTAACGCGTTTTTTAATAATCGCGTGTAAACTTGCGGTCTCATGAACAAACGTTGTTGATTGGTAACGAATTAAATCGCCAACCAATGTATGCAATTCTAAAATAACAAAAAGGTGTAGGTATCTTTCTTATAGTACTATTTTAGTTCATATTAAAAACTGATGTTATTTCTAAGGATTTGATGAATGTTAATATCTCTTAGTTTCTAAATAGCTTGCCATGCTTATTTTTTAACAGGAGGTATTTTTTCAGGGAATTATATTCGGATACTTTGTCTGAATGCCAAAAAAATAAAGTCAGTGCTGTATATAATGGTGAGTTAGAAAACGATAGTTGAAAATAATCACGAAATAATCAGTAGAAAATAATTACGATTCTGGTATTTTCTGGCCATCCAAAATATATAGAGAATTTAACACAAAACCCTACGATGGAGGTGATTCAGTTTACTGAGAAAATTGAACATTAAATGACATTTCACATACAATAAAATATTAGACAAGTTTTTCAGCTATTACAACTGAACATCGTAACCCTTCGAAGTAACAGGATTAATTATTTTATTAAGGATTTTTTCCATTGGATTTTTATCATTGAAGAAATTTATTCCGCCATCGAATGGAAACATTACAAAAAACTTTTGCCGAAACTTTACAATGGACAGAAGATGGCCGAAAGGCTAGGGCGCTGGCATTTGGTATCGCAGTCTGTGGGTTCGAATCCCACTCCTGGCATGGACGTTTGTAACCGTTCGAAATCGGCTTTAAGCAATAGGTCCCGGTCTAATTACCCCTCGTGTTGCAAAGGTGGACCGTAGTACTCCAAACCAAACCAACCAACAGTTATAAAAAAAAAGAGTTCGGCTTTACAACATTGATTATATAAAGGAAAAAGTCGCAATCGATGAATTACTGGGGAACTGATTTTTTACTTCAAAAATGCATTAACTATGACCTGGATGACGATCGAGCGAATCTTTCTTTTTCATCATTTTAATTTTGAATTCTTAGACCCCACATAATGAAAACAGATTCCACAAAGTATTATTTACTCCAAAATCCCTTCCACAATCTCTGATTGATTAGTCTACATATAAGATAGCTTGTGTGCAACATATTAAGGATACTGTGTACTAACTTTATTAGATTCGATCACCTCAATGTTAACCTATGGAAAAAAAAATTGTCCAATGATTGTCGACATGGATTTAAAATTAAAAAAAAATATATACTCCGTAATAGACAGCGAAATTTTACACATTGAGACATTTTTTATTTAAAAAAAAGCAAATATTTTTAAATTCAAAGTATTCGGGGCAAAAATCTGGCATAGTGTGTTTTAAACGATCGTAAATTCCATTCGCGACCGAAATTTATGATATGAATCCACTTGCAAGATGCAGAAGAGTTCAGGTTATCTGAAAATACCACTTTAATTGTTTTATTAGCATTTATGTAGCTGTTAATGATAGACTCATTTTCTCCATAGGTTAACACACAGGCGAACGAATCCAATAGGGTTAGTACACAGCAGCTCTAAGCTAATTGCACAGAAATGAAGGTTTTTTTCGATATGATAAAAAACCTTCATTTCGATATGCATTTCAGTCCTGGGGATGGCAGAAGGGTTAGGGAGCTGGCATTCGGTTCAGATTCCTTGGCTTCGTGTCACACTATTGGCATGGATGTTTCTAGCCGTTCGGAATCGGCTTTAAAACTGTAGGTCCTGGTCTAATTAGCCCTCGTGTAGCAAAAAGTTGACCGTAGCGCTCCAAACCAACCTATTGTTCATAATACAAGAATTGGAGTTAAGTATTCATTATTTTAAAACTTTTTTTAAACCAAAAATACTTATATACTTTTTTTTTCTTTTGCCAAGAGAGGAAAAGCTTTATTACAGAAGACCTAATTTTTAGTTCATATGCAATACTTCAAAAATGCTCGAATTTGGTTTTTATTTTCTTTTTCTGCCGGCATAAAGATCTCAAAAATTGACGTTAGTTTCTTGCATAAAAATAAATGTGATATATTTTATATTTGCTACACAAATCACAATAAAGTTACCTTTACAGAAATTTAAAAAATAGAAAAGAAAATATTTCATGTAGTCTCTTCTAACGAAACTATCGCGAGTTATTAACATATATATATATATATATATATATATATATATATATGGTGACTCCGGTTTTTTTATATAGCATCACAAAGGTCAGAGTCCGTTTTAGCTAGTTGCCACCACAATTTTGACCGAGCACCCCCAGGGGTGACATCTAGGGAGATCGTACCCTCTCCCTCCCTCGTTGTCCTCATAGAGGGACTTTCCGGTCTACCGATTTAACGTGTCCATATACAGCCTAGACACGGAGATATTTAATGGCACTTGTCGGGATTCGATCCGAACACCTTTAGCACCGAAAGCCAGCTCGCTACCACAAGACTACTTGCAGCCCAAATAAATAAATAAATAAATAAATAAATAAATATATATATATATATATATATATATATATATATATATATATATATATATATATATATATATATGCTAAAGCTGGTGTTTTTTTAGTAAATTGTAAGGCATATTTTTCATTTCTAGTTTTAATAATGTACTATGGAAGAGTTCTTTAAGTTTTGCTGAAAACAGTTTGACCATAAACAAAAAACTACTTCTCGCTGATAGAAGCTGAGAAGGAATTTTAAAACAGAAGTAACTTAAAATGTATCAGTCTAACGTAACAGCTTTCTCCCTATAGTCAGATCTTTGAAATTGTGTAATAATTAATGTAAACCTGAAAAGCTTACATCTGATATTAATGCAGCAGTTTTTAATAAAATATTTAAAGGATTTGCTTACCTTTACAGATTACCGATTTTCCAAGCCCTTATTTATTTAGAATCGAGTAAATAAGATTTTAAAACGTTTCGAAACCTAGAAAAATGAAAATACTGTAATTTGCATTACAATATTTTCATTTGTTTCCAATCAAACAGCTACGCCTACTCTTAATTTTGTTTACTCTGGATTTTTCCTATATTTTTAATTTCTCTGCAAACTTAAGAAAACCGTAATTTATATCCTATTTTAATTTAATGAGTTTCTGTAAAGCTTAATAAAAGCTGTGCTTTTTGAAAAGTAATAAAACTATTTTATATTATTAACAGCTTTAATACCACTTCGCTCTTTAGAGAAATAGTTTATTTTCTCCGAACGCAATTAACTGATTACAAATTTCTTAATTTTATAGGATTTGTTTAAATACTTATATACTAAAGTATTTTGAGATAATATTGTTAAGTACCAGTTTATCTCAACAGAAGATATATTAAAAGAAGATTCTTTGTGAACTATCTTATATTGCCTTTTCTATAAATTATTTGCCATGGACTTGAAAGATGCTTCTGTAATTCCATTTCATATGAGAAACGGCTTAGACCTTTAAAGTAGTATTAGAGTTATTTGACATCTTTTTTACTTCTATATGCTTCTATATGGATAAAGGGATTAAATTATTTATGAAACTTGAAGAAGGGGATTTTTCGTTTGACGAAGAGTATCCCATACAGGAGCCAGCAAAATCTCAGAATAAAGTTACGTAGAATGATGAAAGTTGTCAAATTTATATACTTGGGGGTAAAAAGTATTTCGCTCTACTAAAGTTCAACTGGACTTTATGGAATTTCCAAGTTTAAGTAGAGGTGCACATTTCAGATGACTGAAGAGCAATAAAACGTATTTTTATAATGTGTTGGGACATAAAAAACGAAAACGTGGAAATAAAAATTATATCTGAAGTAATGTATGCGTGCTTAAAAGTTTATATAACTATTTAAACTGGTTTAAGTCAAACTTCAGACTTGCTTCGATAAATATTCCAGCCGAAGTGTAATGTGTTTTTATGCGGCAATTTAGCTATAATGTTGATTTTTAGAATGAAAACGTTTTGCATAATATTACAAACTTAAAAAAAAATTAACTAAATATTTTAATAAAAGTAAATGAGGAAACCTAACGGACACACTGAAGATACAGCCATTCCTTATTTGAACATGTTTTGATTAGATTCATATTGATAGTTCTCCTGAGAAGAGCATACGTTTTATTTTTATTGCCTAAGAAAATTTCTTTTATCTCCCTTAAAAAATTATTTTGTTTCTTTTCAACACAGTTGTTGAGTTTTTTTCGATTTAATCGGTTTTTATCGTTACATGTAAACATAATTGAACATATTAAATGTAAACATAAATTGAACATTTTGATCATGCGGAATTTTGATTAACATACAAGAAAGTATATCAGTAATCCCTCTTAGGTGCTTCGAAACAAACACAAACACACACACACAGACACACACACATATATATATATATATTCAAAATTCCTTGGACAACCCTATTAAATGAAGTAATTAATGAATACAATCATACGCCTCATTCAGTTTCCCAAATGACCCCAGCTTACCTACTTTTTGGAATATTACCTTATGAACCTCATGTTAAAAAACAAGATTTTTATACTCAGGTGGATGAGGCGAGAAAATTAGCCAAAGAAAGGACAATTAATTACCATAATAGGAATAAAGTAAAATATGATGCACGTTTTGTAGAATCTAAATTTAATGTTGGAGATTTAGTGTTATTCGAAGAATTTAACTACCCAAATAGAAGAAAATTAAGCTCACCCTATTCTGGACCTTACACTATTCTAACACAAATGTCAAAAGTTAATTATGAAATTGATAAACCAAATTTTCACACTAAACGAGATTCTGAAATTGTCCATGCTTGCAGATTAAGATATTATAATGCACCAGAGAACTTAAAACTACACCACGAATAATGACAAACATTAGATCCATTTTTTTTCTTTTCTATGTGATGCTTAACATCATTATACTTTTTTTTAATTGATATAATTAATTATGTGTTGTCCTACTAAAGATATATATAAAAAAAAACTGTCTTACTTAAACTTTCTTCTTAAGAATACTATTATATGTGATTTTTTTTTTGGATCTCAATTTAAACACCGACTATGACAACTCTACTTCTTTAACCTGTCAGTAAATTTCCTATTCCTTGAATACACTTTCCTATCACCCACCTCTACAAGCGCGTTTGATGTCGTCCCAACTGTTTAAGATCTTTTTTAATTTTTTTGCTATCTATATATTTAAGTTGCTAAGTCGACTTTTTGGGCAGTCCGTGAGAGAAAACTACTTCATCAATTTACTTCATTTTGGTCTTAAACGAAAGACTGTAATCTGTAGATTTGTCAAATTTGGTTTTTGTAACCGCAATTTCTATTAATTAGCGATAATTTAGAATAAAAAATTGATTTCTGCGCATGCTCAGTGACATGTTTTAATGATAGTCTCTCTCGATCTCTGCCATTTTTTTATGATAATTATGTTTGTGAAATATAAGATTGAACCTCATGGAAACTGTTTATTTCGTGCTGTTTAATTAGCGATAATTTACAGTTAAAAAAATGGCTTTCCGCGCATGCTCAGTGACATTTTTAAGTCTAGCTTTAGATTCCCACTAAGCACGAAGCCGCTTAAACACATTAATTTTGTTTCTGCGCATTATTATGATTTTTAACATTTGGCAATGATGTGTTGAGTATAATTTGTGTATTAGTACATTTATTTACTATCTAGCCGTCATGTTTTGACGGGTATCAACTAGTTTGTTTTTAATTCATCAACTCAGTCACTTAAAGTGCTGAAGACCATATGCTTGAGTATTGACTAAAACAGGGCTGGGATGGCCACTCCTTTTGTCCTCCCTTTTCTATATATTATACTCCCACAGGTATGACAACTGCACCTTTTCCTTTTTCTCCATCTTTGTACTATGCAACATGCTGTTTTTCAACGCAGTCATATCCTGTCGGAGATTCACGGTTAGTCCACTGTATGGCTAAAAAGAATTTTCCTCCTTATTAGTCAGAGAACAATAGGGAGAAAGAAAACCCACTTCTTACACAAACATAAACACAACCCCTCACTGCTTAGAGGTAGAATTAAAGAATTTGAGACTAAGAGTTGGGGAACACACATACAACAAGGTACCTTCAACACAAAAATTGGATATCTAGGTAGAATTAAAATAAGTGTACACAAATGAATAGTAAATAAATAATTTGAAAATAAAGTGAAAAGTATTGAGAATAAATAAATAAAGTTAGAATAAATATGAATAAGTATAACTAAAGAATATTGAATAGAATTTTGGAATGAATAAATACTGTCGAAATAAAATGAATATAGGAAATGATGAAATGAGAATAATAAGAAATAAAAAGGATATTGAAAAGAGATTTTTTTTATAATAAGTGATATTGAAATAAAGGAGATAATGGATATTAAGAAAAAAAATAATGAGATAAATAAAGATACGAAAACTAGATAATGAATAATATGTTCTGTAATTTTTATATGCAATTTATATATTTGAAATGAGATTTTTATTGAAAGTGTGATTTTTATTATAAACTGTGATTTTTATTATGTAACTAAAGAACTAATTTTCTTTATATGTAAACAAGTCGAGATAATGTGATGTTTATGTATACTACGTTTGTGAAGCAGAAATAGCACAGCACTAAAAAAAAACCTGTGATTTTTTTTATGTAACCAACTACAAAGGACTAACTTTTTTTTTATTTACGCCAAGATATTGTGATTTTTTTGTGTATTCTGCGCTTGCGAGATGATAGGTCACAGCACCTGCCGAACTGTGATTTTTTTTGTACTTTTCTGAAGCAACATACTGTAGCTAACATAACAAGGACAGTGAATTATAGACTACCATGTGTACCTTACAAACTTTTTTGGACTCACCCCAATGTTGTGACAGTTGAGGAGGAAAGTACAATAACTTCAAATTATTATTGTCATGTTCTATTCCATTTACTTAACATTTTTGTTTGTTGAGTGGCTAAGACTTCCATTTGGCTTAAAGAACGCCCCTGCAATATTCAATAGGACTATCAGGAGAATTTTAGATAAATATAAAGTTAACTTTGCATGCCACTATTTCGATGATATTATAATTTTTTCAGACTCCAACGAACAACACCTTGAACATTTAGATATACTGTTTAACATTTTCAAAAAAGAGAATATCAAGTTAAAATTAACTAAATGTACTTTTCTGCAACAACAAATTAATTTTCTTGGATATAATGTAACAAATGGGAAAATTGCCCCAGACAACATTAACATTGAAAAGATAAAGTGTTTGAAACCACCAACTAATGTAAAAGAACTCCAAAGATTCTTGGGCACAATAAATGTGTATAATAAGTTTATTCCAAAATATGCAAAAGTAAGACATCCATTAAATACATTATTAAAAAAGGGAGTAAAATGGGGATGGTCAGACAAGTGCCAAGAAGCTTTTGAGGATCTTAAGAATTTATTGATTTGTAAACCAATATTGCAATTGTATGATGTAAACAAAGACTGTCATTTATTTGTGGATGCTAGTGAACATCAGGTTGGAGCTGTTTTAAAACAGCCAGGTGAAGATGGGGTGTTACATCCCATAGCTTATCATTCACGTGTTTTGAAACCTTATGAAGTAAATTACTCAATCACAGAACTTGAATGTATCGCTATAGTTGATAGTCTTTATCGGTTTTACAACTACCTCCATGGTAGGAAATTTACAATTCACACTCACCATGCAGCCTTGGTCAGGTTGAGGAACATTAAAAATCTTAGAGGAAGACTTTTTCGTTGGTCATTAAAATTAAGTATGTTTGACTATGAAATAAAATACCAGAAAGGAATTGCGAACATTGAGGCCGACATGCTATGTAGAAATCCTATTTCAGAACCTAATCAACAAATAAATCATTTAATCGAATTACAAAAGATTGTAGATTTTCAAAATAAAGACAATGTGCAGGGACTTAAATATAAAAAACTAAATGATGTAATCTACGTGAGAAAGAAAGGATTTTTAAAAAGTGTAGTACCATTTTCATTGATGTTAGAAATTTTAAAAAGAGCCCACGAGGACTATGGACACCCTGGAATAAATAAAACAATGCAATTACTGACACCCCAATATTATTGGCCCAAAATCAATGAGGACATTAGTAATTATGTTAAACATTGCCATACTTGTCAATTAAACAAAAAGAAAAGACAGAAAATGTTTGGATTGCTGCAAGAAGTACCTCCGACAGACCAACCCTTCGAGTGATTAAGTTTAGACACAGTAGGCGGATTTAATTACTATAATTCCACAAAGAAATATTTACATTTGATAATTGACCATGCCACGCATTATATTTGGGCTTTTCCATCAAAAAGCGTAACTACTGAAACTTATACAAATTGCTTAAAACAAATATTCCAAATTCAAACACCAAAATTCTATAACATTAAAAATCCTAGAACCATTTTGAATTCTAATTTATTCTAAATTCCCTGCGGCGTTCGAACTAATTTCGCTTTTGATTCTAAGTTCTAATAACCTCGAGAGAAAATATTAAATGGCTGCCTTTTACTCGAAAGCTAAACTTGCGTAGCGTGGACAGAAAATTAAATGCTTTAGCGCATTAGTCACGCCTTTTACTAACTTTTAACCAATTAAACCCTACTACGATCACATGACGAGATAAGTTTATACAAGGTTTGGTATCACGTACATGTAGGCTTTTTTCATTTGTAAGTTGCCCCGAGATGTTGTATTTCTGAGTATCTTAAAAATAAAAGATGTAGTTAAATCAACGTTGTGGTGTTTTGCGTGTCCGAGGGTAGAGATGAATGCGGGAAATGATATAAACATTTGTGATGCACGGCCGGGCGACAAGTCATCCATCTTTACCTCAAAAAGATATACCACTCAGCCCTTCCTTCGTCGGCCCGCGCTCGTGTCATTACAAGAGTCGGCAGTGTGGACCTCCCCTCGGACACAGGCAGTAATTTTTAAGCCGCCGTTAGTCGATCCCAACAGAAACTAAAATTCCTCGACTTTCAAATGTGCTGCGAAAAAAATATTGTGCTGCGTGTGTCGCGTGAAAATCCCGTGAATTCCCACGAAGTCAGCTCCGGTGAACTTTGATTGAATCTGAAAAATAAATTTTCGTGTCAAAGAGAGTTTCAGTTCTGGATTACATTAAGCCAAGATGATGTCGCTGACTTCGGAGTGTGGATTACCTGCTGTTTACGATTTTCAACGACGAGTTGTCGACCACCAGTGTTATTTTTGTTTACTGCAATGTGATTTTTTTTTCAGTCGTCGAATCATGTGTGAACTTCCGGAGTTTCGTGGCAGAGATTTCGTGAAAAAGTGTTTTCAGATTATGTGAAACGTCGATTTTCACTAATCGTTGACCTGGGGATAAAAATATTCCGAGAAATTCTGCGAAAACATATGTTGTGTGCAAATTCTAAATGTGCAATTTTTTTCGCATCTACACGTGAGTTTTGTGGAAGTATTCCAGATTGTGTCAAAGGATGTCGTGTGCCACCATTGTGATGAATAACTTTCATCTTACCCCTTGGGACTAGCTAAGACAAGGACGTCACCAAAATAAGTTCAGAACAGAGCTGCAGATGTTAAATATATGAAAAATGTGTATAATTAATTTGGAAATAATAATGGTGATAATGATAATGGTAAAGATTATGAGTAACCACTTCAATTGGTGAGCTAAAATTTGCGAATTATTTTTTTGAGGGTGAAATGTTTTTAAAAATACTAGATATTGATAAAAATTTATTATAAATGTGTTTCAGTGAACGTATTTTCAAGTTATTGATTTAGTTAAGTACCTATGAAAAAAAAATAAATCGATAAAAAGTAAAACGAAAGTAAAAATCATTGGTTTAAAACGTGTATATTCCTTCATATTATAAGAGATTTGAATTTAAAAGAAAATTTTGAGACATATTTGATAAATTTATTAAAATTGTGTATTTTCTGTATAATTTTTATAATATTTCTGTGTTATTTTTCTGATTATGTATATTTTAGTGTTTTAAGATAATTAATGATCCTTGGTTACGTTAAATTGAAATATTAAATGAGTAAAGTAATGTTATGAGTATCTAATTTTGCACGCAGTTCTGAATCGTCGCGGAGAAAAAAAAAATAAATAAAATAACGTAAATCATTTCCGTTTTCGAGCGCCGTTGTATTACATTTCGAAGGTCGCCTCCGCAATAAATTTGAATGCTCAGCATTAGTTTTGGAAACACGATCACGAAAAGAGCCAAACTTGTTTTGATTCATTTAACTTATAATTTTTGCGGTTCTAAATCTAAACATTTGATGCTTGTGGTTTTGATTTTGGAAAATATCTGCATGGATAACATAGTAATTTTCAGACATCGAGAAAATTTTATAATTTAGGTAATTTGACATATTACATTTGATTTGGAGCCCTCGAGTAGTTCTACGAATTTAAGTAAAGGAGATTTCCGGAGGTTTTAGTCGACAGTTAAAAGGCGTTTTACGGTTTTCATATAAACGGAACGTCTTTATAACATGACTTAGGGTGCCAAAAAACCACAATTGGAGAATTAAAAAACCATTGTATGTTATATTTGGTTCATCCGCCCCAGAAAATTCTCGAAATAGAAATAATGAAGAAAAATAAATAAATAGAAAAGAGAATATTATAATGAGAGATATTGAATACAAATGAATAATTAGGAACTTTACAGCCAGGATTCATACCAAAATGTGATATAAGAAAAGAAAGAATAATTTAGAGTTAGAGAGTGGTATTTTTGTGGATAGTATCTTGTATTGAAATTTGAACATTAAAATTAAATTACTAAAAATAATGGATAAATTTGACATTTAAATATAATAGATTTGTGGTGCTAATATCGATTTCATACTTTTAAAAACCAAGGTATTTTATTATTGTGGGTTTAATAATTTCATATGTTGAGTATTTTTGATTCTATTGATTAAGGAAGCCAGAGATCCACTTTCATTTTTTTTTGCTGCTTTTCTGTGTTTTTTTTCCAGGATCTCGTAATTACATTTGTATAATTATGTTGTTATTCTACAAGAATAGGAGATTTTTTTTTGTTTGTTTTGTGTTTACATTTAGATAGGGATTTTTTTTCGTTGTTTTGTCAGTTGTCCAAGTGGATCACTACTATATTTTAAAGTGTATTTTTACAATGTGTATTTACAATATATTTTCAAATATTTTTTTTTAGTAATTTAAAAATTTTTTAAAGTAGATTTAATTGATTTTCTTCTGAGATTTTGTTGTGTGGGGAGGTGCCGCCCTGTTCAGCAAATTTTCAGTTGATGATAAATACATTTTTAAATTTAATTTTTTTTTTTCAAAGCAACAATATAAGAAGAAATTTACATAATTTACAATTTTCTATAGTTGATCATTAATTACTATAATTTTTTTTGCTTTTATTGTGTTCATAAATTAGTAAATCATTAGTGTATTTTTGTGTATTCAATATTGAAATGTGCAATGTCTTGTCATGTGATCATCATACTAAATTAACTTAAAACTTATGTTCCTTTTCAAACTTTTCCAAATGTGTGGTCGACGCCCATTTTCCTCACATGGCCGGGTGAGTCTGTCCTCCAATGCAGGCATTGTTGGTCAGCCTCTTCTCGGACGGGGGGGGGATATTCTATAACATTAAAAATCCTATAACCATTTTAGGGTCCTATCCTATAACCAATCCTATAACCAATCCTATAACCATCCTATAACCATCCTATAACCATTCCTATAGTCACGCCTTTTCCTAACTTTTAACCAATTAAACCCTACTACGATCACATGACGAGATAAGTTTATATAAGGTTTGGTATTACGTACATGTAGGCTTTTTTCATTTGTAAGTTGCCCCGAGATGTTGTATTTCTGTGTTTCTTAAAAATAAAAGATGTAGTTAAATCAACGTTGTGGTGTTTTGCGTGTCCGAGGGTGGAGATGAATGCGGGAAATGATATAAACATTTGTGATGCCCGGCCGGGCGACAAGTCATCCATCTTTACCTCAAAAAGATATACCACTCAGCCCTTCCTTCGTCAGCCTGCGCTCGTGTCATTACACACATATATATATATATATATATATATATATATATATATATATATATATATATATATATATATATATATATATATATATATATATATATATATATATATATATATATATATATATATATATGTATGTATGTATGTATATATATATACACCGGGTGGCCAAAAAGTCCGTATAAACTTTAAAAATTCATAAAAACCGGAAAAATAACCAAAATAAAAAGAGGTTTGCTGGGTTAGCATCGCTAGGTCACGGGAATTGTTTTTTTTTTTGAGACAAGAAAAAAAAACCCTAAAAACAGACGACAGGTGGCGCTAACTTACACAAGTCAAAGAAAAGATACGCAATTAACGAAAAGAATGTTTCTAAATATTTTATTGCAGCAGTAAGTGTTCCACATGACCTCAACAACAGGGGATAAGGTATAGCAGGCTAGTCACAAATCCAGTAACGGCAGAGTGCAGCAGGTCCGGAAGTATACATCACACCTCTTGCCGGATCGCGGAGCAACGGTGAACTGGTTGTGGATTAGGAGCACAAGTTCTTATATCCGTCCCATTTGCATATTCCCACAGAATTCGTTCGTACCAGCGCCACCTGTCGGCTGTTTTTTGAGTTATTTTTTTTCCTCTAAAAAAAATCCCGTGTCCTAGCGATGCTAACCCTGAAAACCTTTTTTTATTTTGGTTATTTT
>OU015493.1:25990448-26015448 GCA_907164885.2 Dolomedes plantarius | reverse complement strand
TTCTTCAGGGAAAAGTCATGAAAGTTCCTGTAGAGATGTTGTGGTGGATATCGATACCTTTATCTATCCGCTTATACAGATCACAGTGGTTGGATGATTTATAGTCGGGGGGATTGTACAGGGCAAAATAAGGTATTTGACTTCTTTTTCATGCTCTTCAAACCAATACTTGATGGATTTAGCAGTATGTATAGGGGGATTATTATACCAGAGAACGTCATTTCCTGCAAGAAACAATGTTTGCGCCATAGGATAGATTAGTGAGCGAAAATTTCGACATAGTCCTTCCCATTCAATTTCTATTTTAGGGTTATAATTGGGCCTGAAGAAAACCATGAGATGCCACCCCAAACCCTGATAGATCTCACTCCATGACTGACAGTTGAGATGATACAGCCATGTGTAGGTGTTCTCCAGACATACGCACGTCTGGAGGAGACTTGTCAGACAAGGCAATGTGCTTCCAGTCATCAACAGTTCAATTGAGTTGTTGGTGGGAAAGGCAAGGCGTAAAGCTTTGTGCCGTGCAGGGAACAACGGTATACGAATGGGCCTGAAGCTCCTAAAGCCCATATCAATTACGGTCCCTTGAACAGTTCACTAGCTGATACTTGTTGATTTCCTAGCATTGAAATCAGCAGCAGTTTGAAGAACCGTTGTGTGTCTCTCGTTTAATGATTCTCGTCAGTCGTCGAAGGTTTAGTTTTTTCAAGGTCTTTTTCTGGACGTACCGCTGTCGGATGTTTGATGCTTCACCGGATACTTGATACCATTCACGCTACACTTGTGAAATGGTCGTGCGCAAAGTTCCAAATAGCATCGCTACCTCGGAGATGCTATGTTCTATCTCTCGTGCGCCAACTATAACACCACGTCCAAAGTCACAAAAATGTTGATATCCTGTCATTGTAGTAGCAGGAACCGATCTAAGAGTTTCGTCAGACACCTGTTGTCTTATATAGGCTCTGCCGATCGCACCGCGTTACGCTGATTGGTGTGCATTTCTCCGTTATTTGCATACGCACGCCAGTAGGAGTTTTTTTTGCTCTTCAGTATTTATATATATATACACTACTGGCCAAAAGTACTGCAAGTTTGAGAAATTTAACATTTTTTCAAGAATAGGCCTCAAAAAATAATATTTTTTAATGCAACTGATATTTTTTAATGTCAATATGTTAAATTAGTTTAAAGACAAGATATGATTATGTTTGTTATTGAACAAAAATAATTATTTAATTTTATAAGAAAAGAAAAGATAATAAATGAGTGCTATTGAACCGAAAAACATATAATATGTTGTTGCGCCGATTCTAGCTTTGATTACAGCAGCCACTTTTTTAGGCATGGACTCCATAATATTTTGCAACACTCATGTTGCCAAACTCATGTTGCCAAAGTCATGTTGCCAAATTTTAATTATCGTTTTCTGAAGCTCTCGTTTAGTTTTGGGATGATTTTGAGATATTTCCCTTCCAATTATACTCCATAAATTCTGAATGGGATTTAAATCTGGCGAGTTTCCTGGCTATGGGAGAACATTAACACCATGTTTTGTAAATTCAGCCTTAAACTAAAATAAGGAATGCTTCGATTTAGAGTTCAGAATTGAACTCTAGTGAAATTTAATTTAAGTTTGAAGTTTTTCTTGCCTTTTTCGATGTATTGCGAGGTGCTAGGTCTTGCTGAAATATCCATTTCTGTCTTGGGAACATGTCAGGAGCGCTAGGAAGCAATAGATCCTTCAGTACACTAATATACTGGCCACTCTTCATAGTTCCCTATACAAAATGGAGTCGTCCAGTTGACTTATATGACATGAAGCCCCCACACCATTTGGATTTTTGGGTGTTTTGTTGTACGAACCAGGCAGTCTGTACTCATGCTCTCTTTTGCTTTAAGTCAAACGTGGGCAGGTTTGTTAGACGTTAAAGAAAATCAACTTTCGTCGCTGAACAAAAGTTCTCTCCATTTCGAAATACTCCAATTTTTGTGAACCTTGGCCCAGGTCAATCATTTAATCCGCATCGTATTGCTCAGAACTGGTGTTTTTTTAGGCACATGGGCCTTGAAACTAGTTTCACGGAGCCTCCTGTGAATTGTTCTAGAACTGGCAATGACAGAAGTTGTCTCATTCCATTCTCTTGCAAGTTTAGCAGAACATGAAAACCTATTTTTTCGGCATAATCGGGTCAATGAAGCATCAGGATCACTTCTAGGCTTTTTATCTACGGTTCCTTCTGTTTTAAATCTCTTTATGACGCGTGAAACAGTCGACTCACTGCAGCCGCACCGATGAGAAATCCTAACATTTGAAATACTTTCCTGATGCATTAAAATAATATCCTTGCGCTTCCGAGGAGTTATTTCACACATTTTAAAAGACAAGCACAGTTTAATTTTAAAAGCTATGCGCAGCGGTACGAACTTCAGCAGCACAACAAACCAAATGAAATTCTACGCAATCGGCTGGTTTTTATAATAAACTTCTGGGATGACCCAATAACTGACTTTTTTAAGTGCACATTGTGCACTTAAAAAATCAGTTTAATTATTAAAAATTTTTTTTTTTTTTGGGGGGGGGATGCTTATTTTTGAAAAAATGTTAGATTTCTCAAACTTGCAATACTTTTGGCCAGTAGTGTATATATAGTATATGAAATCGGTTTTCACTGTACCAATCTAGAAACACATATTTCAACATGTATTGAATTAATACAATTCTAAAAGAAAAGTGCACAGTTTCTGATACTTATGTACCATAATGTGAAATATGCATACTACCACAGAATATTAGTCAAACTCCCAAAATCAACACAAGATTAATCGGATCAGTTTAGAAATTGTTTGGATGGAAATCAAAAAAAGTAATAGAAAATTTGTCACAATAGCAAAGAAGTACAGTGCACGTCCTTTAATTTGAACTCAAAGGTTCTCAGAAAAAAGTTCGAATTATCCGAAGTTTGAATTATCCGATGTTAAGAGAAAATATATAACCTTAAAAGTGTATCACTGAAGAAGAAAAATCTCCTGGTATGTATAACCTCTGAAAATATATTATACTATTCTATCTAAAATTAAACATATTAATAATTAGAAGATAAAAAGAACTTTTTATATACCATATTTTTAAATTTTCTGTTGAATCATATAAACTTGACAATTCTATGTATCAATACTTTTTTAAAAATTTTATGATGAATTATCCCATCAACTTGAAAAAAAATTAAGTTAATTGGAAGTTAACTTGCGTTTAACTTTTCGTTTCCGTTCCGGTCAATAGATGGCTGCACCAGTCTACAAAACAAAATTAACTGAAAATAATAAAAACATGGTAAAAATCTGCTTAAAGATGGCTAAAAGTATTAAAGAAATGCATTATCATCATGTTCTGAGTAATTTTAAAAGTTTTAAAAGTCTAGCTAGGCGAGAAGTTAGATAAAAATCGATTGCAAGATTTGTACTGGACAAACACACAAACACAGAAACAAACAAGATTTCAAGTTAATAAAAACATGGTAGAAAGCAATATAGACTTACATTAATCATAAAATGAAGCAGAAGATATGTAGTAGAAATTAAACTTTAATTAAAAATATGAATTACAGTTTTAAGAAGAACTGTAAAATGGATGTTTGGTTTTGTTTATGATGCCTACATTGTTCAGCCAGCTTCTCGATTTGAAGTAAAAATGTTTTATTGGATCAACTGGCAGTGTTTTAATTCCTTTAAGACTTCGTAGATTCTTGGACTTTCCAATCACTAATAATTTAAGCTTTTCGCTCCCATCCATATTAGCACAAACTAAAGCTGTAATCCTCTCTTTACTGCTTTTAATGCTCTCTTTACTCCTTTAGAATGTAATGTCTTGTTTGGCAAGAGTTTATAAAAAAATGCAGTTTCGCCCTCATGAAAAAATATCTTTTAGTAGGTAGGTAGGAAAAAATATCTTTAGCAGGTAAGTAGAGAAAAGCCCTTGCAATTTCGTACCGAAATTAGTGCAGACGTCTTCTTTACATTAGAGCTTTGGCCACATACAGTTTGATAAGAAATATTGGGCCTTAATTAAATTGAGAAATCCCTCCATAATTGCATTTAAAATCTTCAATACCCATTCGACTTGCCAATTCATCAGCCTTCGTCTGCACTAAAGGCCCATTTATCGGAAAATTTCGAGATCTAACATCCTGGAACCATAGCAGTAGAGCGTTTTCTAGATCTTCTTGGGACGCATTTCTCATGCGTTTCCTTTCTCTAGCAAATTTTAATTTTTCCCATGAATCTAAAATTGACTCCTTGTTTTTCAAATAAGTTGACAAGGTATTTTTTTAATTCCATAGTCAATTGCTAACTTTGTTTTACACTCGCCATTCTCTACTTTCTATAAAATTTCTACCTTTGTCTCCAAAGTTAGGGTTTTGCACTTTCTACGTGTAGACATCCTGAATTTTTACCCGTTCACACCACACGCTGAGGAAGAAAAACTTGCCAGATGGATGGCCGAATGGCTAGGGCGTTGGCATTCTGTTCAGATCCTGTGGGTTCGAGTCCTACTGTTGGCATGGATGTTTGTAGCCGTTAGGAATCGGCTTTAAACTGTAGGTCCCGGTCTATTTAGTCCTCGTATAGCAAAAAGTTAACCATAGCGCTCTAAACCAAACCAGGAAGAAAAACTTGATTACATTAACTTGTCTGCACTGCAGTCATAACTGACGCAGCTCCCTAGAATCTGTAGTAAAGACTGGTTTTTCTGAAATTCTAAGAAAATCGATACAAATAACGGAAAATCGCTTTCTCCGTTACGCCTTTGGATTAGTTCGCCTTTGGGGGCCTTTGGATTAGTTCGAATTAACCGAAAGTTCGATTTAACCGAGTTCGAATTAACGAGCGTCCACCGTAATTCGGGACAAATTAATAAAATTGATTTATGTTTGGATTATTACCGGTTTTAATCGTTCTGTTCCGCCATCGTGAAATTAAATAAGGTGACCAGCACATAAGCACTCTGGATCTGCGATTACTCTCTTTGAATCAGTTACATACTTTTCCGTAAAATCTCGAATTACTAATATCATACCACCACAAGAACTGTGTTTTAGAATCTAAATTATTCTTGTTTCATACTAATGTTTCAAAATACTTCAATCTAAGACCCGTTTTGAAAGCTGAGGCATTTTCGTACCCAGTCTAGATATATTTTCATTTCTGGTATATGTCTAAGACAGCATTACATTTTTAAAGTTCAAAAGCCATACATTTTCCCTATTCTGTACAAAACGATATTCTTTTATGGAAATGCCATGGAAAATGTCTTTGTTCATAAGTCCATTTGAGCAAAAGAATTAAATATACGGGATTAGAGGTAAAATCTGAAATTTTTTTTTCCTTATTTCTGATCTAAAAAACGTTTGCTATCAAAAAATTATAATACTTTTTTTTTGCTTTGTTCCCAGACATGTTTTTATCCTTCTCTCTTCAGTTCAACCATAAGAAACTGAAGAAAAGAAATTAACGCGCTTTTGTTTTTAGTATAGCACAAAAGGTGTTATTTTCCTGTAAAAATTTATTCCAAAGAAAACTTAGAGAATAGAACTTTTCTGAAAATTAAACAAAAAAAATTGATCTTTGTTTTTAATGCTTAAGAAAATCACCATTTTGAGGGAAAAATTTTGGAAATTTTCTTATTGGAAATAGAGGTAACAAATAGGTCAGTTCCATTGCAAGAAATATATTATACAGTGTGATTCCAAATGCATTGTAAAAATTTAAGGGTTGGTTCTGGACACTGTAACAATCATTTATTATATAGGAATATACGGGCGCAAGTGACACGTTAAGGCACAAACACAGGAAAGACATGAAAGGAAAGAAAAAATGGTTATTGACAGCGTCGTTGATAAGTGGTATGTAGCATGAATCTACAGAAATTTTAATTTTAATTATTGAATATAAAGTTTTCACAATTTTTTCCAGGGCCTTTGATAGTTATAAAGATTTAGTCACTTGGCATATTTGGCAAAGTTCTTTTGTCCATTTTATCGCCACTGACTGTCGCCGCTGACCAGTTGCATTGCGCTATTCTACCAGAAAGGGGTTTTGGGGCGAGTGCCAAATTGGTAAGATTGTTCCCCTTCTCGCCTGGGCTCGAATTTCAACATTCGTTTGCGGCTCGTCTAGTGACTTGCACGGATTTTTGCTGATCTAGATGCGTTAATATTATGAAGAAACACGTGTTGGATGTCCTTAATGACTAGGCCTAACCTCTCTCTGCAGCACACTCTCCAACCCCGCAAAGTTAACAGCCCTGCTTGAATAAAAGAAAGTGTTACAGATATGTCTCTCTCTAAAATCACTATTGTTATCTATACGATCACGACCCACCTCACCAGATGCTATGTTTACAATAAGTGTTCCAAATTGCGCCCACCAATAGTAATACATGTTTGGCAGCATCGATGGAGGGACTGACGTAAAGTTTCAAAGATGCCAGATATTTCATGCTCACGTGCAGCATCAAAGGATATTTGAGCTACGAGATCCTCAACAGAATCAACTGGAGTCGCATAAACTTGACTCTTCGGATTAACTTGACTAGTCGCATAAACTTGACCGGGAGATCGGGGTGGCATGGGACTGGTCCAGCACGCCCAGTCCATCGTGGCCCAAAAGTGGCATTTAGGTAAATGCGCAAAATAGTACTGAAATGGGCTGGCACCCCATCATGCTGAATCCTCAGTCGGTCTGGCATTCGTCTATGACGAAAGCACTCCTGATACATTCGTAGCGCAGCTCTGCCGTTACCACTTGAACAGCCGTTCATGAGATGCATGTCTACTTTTTTGGCATACGCAAAGTATCCCATCTCGGAAGACAGCACAATTGAGAATGTTGTGCTCCTGCAGATGCATAATGTTGATGGGCGGCAAGCCTCCTACTGCTCTCTACCGGCAATGAAACCAACCAATCACTCCATTTCTTATTCATTTCATGCCTCTTTCCTGTGTTTCTGCCTCAACGCGTCACTTGCACCCATACATTCCTATACAATTAATGATTGTTACACTGTGCTGTACCAACCCTTAAAGTTTGTACCATGAATTTGGAATCATCGTGTGGGTATCCTCAGATTTAATAATTACAAGATAAAAAGAACTTTTTTTAATACCATGTTTTTTAATTTTCTGTTGAATCATATAAACTTGACAATTTTGTGTATTAATAAATACTTAAAAAAAATTTTTTTTGATGAATTATCCCATAAATTTGAAAGAAAATGAAGCTAATTGGAAGTTAACTCGTGTTTAACTTTTCGTTCCCATCCCGGCCGACAAATGGCTACACCAGTCTACAAAACAAAATTAACTGAAAATGAATTCAATCTGCTTAAAGATGGATAAAAGTATTAAAAAGATGCGTTGTCATCGTGTTCTGAGCTATTCTCAAAGTTTCAAATGTCTAGCTAGTCGGGAAGTTAGTTAAAAATCGATTACAAGATTTGTACTGGACAAACACACACACACACAAACAAGAAAGCGAGTTAATAAAAACATGGTGAAAAAAGGAAACAAACCCATCTAACTTTTTATCAATTGTTTGACTCTACATCGTAATACATCTCGTGGCTTGAGTTATGTTTACTATGCAAAATTGCTAAGGAAACGCTTACTTTATACTGTATGTTACGGATGGTTGTTCTTTCCCAGCTCCTACGAGTATTCATTTCATTGGTTGTCTCCTGTTTAATTAATGAGAGATGATATTTTTATACAATAAGTTATTTGAATAATTAGCGATTTATGTTTGCATCATTTTAAGTATTGTTTTCTTCCTCTGCGGGTGGCAACAACGGTCGCCTGTAGATGGAGATTTTATAGAAATGTTGCATATAAAAAAATGCTGTCAGCTGCTTATTCAGTTGTTGTAATATTTAGTAGTTGATGGTGAACAAGTAATATATAAAAAATTTTTTTAAAGTCAATTCCTACTTAGGTCAACAAAGAAAAATTTTATTTTAGTTACTTTTTGCCGGGGAATTGCGTTTGGCGGGGAATTGCACTGATATTGGCTCGATTCTGTGAACACCATTATTGCCGAGAATTTTTTTCCCCCATATAAAACTTAAAGAAATTATTTAAATTTAATTAATGAATTAATATTTGAAAAAACTGTATTAACATCAAGTGTCATCCACTACAATTTAAAAAAAATGTATTTGAACTTGAGTGGATGAATAAAAAGTATTTTATTAACGACTGAAAATTTGAACAAGATATACAAAGGGAGAGTGTAAACTAATAGTAGTAATTGAATAAAAGAAACGAACTGATTCATGTATAGTGTTATTTTTGACTCTTAAAACGAAATGACGCACACAGGCCTGAAACCACCACTAGAAAGGTGAAGAACTTTAATCTTATGAACTTAACACAAAGAGAAGTAGTTAAGAATTTTATGTTTTTGAAATCTTATAATTTTATTGCTAGCGATAAAATGTAAAAGTCGAATGGTGTGATTTTTTTTAGATTAAGCGAAGAATGCTGGTAAAAAATATTGTTTGATGATTTATATTCTTTTTCGAATAATTACATAATTTTAATTATTGCAAAGCTGAAAAAAACGTAACTTTTTCAATTCTATTTTCTACCAAACTTATAGCAGTTAATTTAATTCCGGTAAGGAAGCTGATTTTGTTTATATTACTTTAGGGATAGTGTTGTTTGCAAATGGCTGGGGCTGGGGGTAGGTCCTTGTCCGAGGAGAGCCGGGAGGGTGCGACCAGTTCACAGCATGCGTTGCGTGCGTCGCCTCATGTGCGCCACAGGGGGGGGGGGGTCCACGCTACTGCTGTTTTATGGTCCGCGAATTTTGAACCGAGTCAAGTGGCGGGACCAGACCACCTGACCCAGCACTCCCAGAGACAATTTGAGAACTTGAAGGAGATTGCAGCCACGATATATTTTACTTTCACCGGCCACCATTACCGAACACGGCAATAGATTTGTAGCGACGGGCATCGAACCAGAGACGTTCAGATCACTGACCCGCTACCCTTGCCAACTGGGCCCTTGCGTTCTATTTTAGGGATAGTACAAGTTCGATTTTCCCTGTCAGCACGAATGGTTGTGCTCATTTGGAATCTGATTTTAACTACAGTTCCCTGTGTCTTATCCCTTGTGTTGCAAGGGCGGTAGCCCCTCTTTGGGTTGATTGCATTTGGTTTTGGTATGGGAGTTAATGATTATGAATTTTTTTTTAATATATTTTATATGGTAAATGATGCATATGCCTGTCATCTGTTTTTTGCCTGTACGAGTTGTGCGGGCTTATGACGTAAAACTATAATGTAGAATCGGCTTTAAATTATGTAAAGTTCTTATTTTAATAAAGCTGCCCTCCTGTCGGGGAGGATTCGAGGTACATGCCAGTATGGTGGTTGCCCGAAAATTTGAGTAACAAATGGGGAAAGAAGAAATTTCGGTTTGGCTTCTGGTTTGCCTCTGGTCATGGGCCGAGGAATGGAGGGCGTTGTTTAGCTGAACTTGGACAAGGGATGATGAGGCTAGACCTGCTAGACACAAGATTTGAGGCAGTTCTGGGTGGCCGAACAGGGGGTTGCTTGGTGTCGTGCGGATTACCGACGAGTTATCTGTAGTAAAACTTGCCGTATCAGCGGTAAGCTGGTGCGTAATTTATTGCATCCCTTGTGTTGCAAAATATGAAAGTAGCGCTCCAGAAAACGACCTACTGACCAACCTACCTATGGACAGAACCCTGAAGTAAATTGATGGCGTATAAATCTTAGAGAGTAGCTTAGGGGACACATACCTTTTAAAGGCCAAGAACTCGACAAACATATCCCTATTTTCATTCATCAGTGGTTACTAAAATAATTTAGTCAGATATATGAAAATTTTACTGTGAGTTAAACACTCATTCTCCTTTATAAATATGGCTCTAAATTTTTTTTAGCTTGAAGAAAAATGCTTTAATTGTTTAAAATTTTAACCATTGTTTTTTCATAGTTATGTCATTGCGCACATGATATCACCAAAACAGTTGGCTAGAATGCCATGAAATTTTATACACGAGCAATATTAACAAATATCATTAAAATGTCCTACTATTATGTCCTTCCTGCTATAAAAATTTTAATTACAGAAAAATTTATCAATTTTTTTTTATTTTAAAATTAAAATAAATTTTTTTTTCTCTGAAGAACTAAAAATTTTATTTTCAAAGTAGTTCATTTTGAAGATATATTGTACAACATAATTTTAAAACTAAATATGTACATTGATTAATATACGGAAGCAAGTCTGCGCACATTGCCATAACAACGAAAGAAACAATGGTTGAAATTTTAAGAAATTAAAATATTTATCTTCGACGTAGAAAAAATTGAGAGCCTTATTTATAAAGAATAAAAAGTGTTTAACTCACAGTAAAATTTTCCTATTTCTGAATAAATTATTTTAGTAACTACTGATGATTGAAAATAGGAATATGTTTATCGAGTCTCTTGGACTTTAAAAAGTATGTGTCCCCTTAACTGTTGGAGCAACTACGAGAGTCGTTTGAAATGCCCATGCAAAATGCGAGTGATGATGCCATTTAGTATTACAACTCTTGTTACTTCTCGCAGAACAGAGAAGAACGAGCTATGGTTCTGGCGGCTACATAATGAGACAAGAGAAGCTGAACTTTTTAGTCACCCTACTGAGACTAAGCTAGACCTCCCTGTCACTTCTTCAGAAAGTAATTGAACAAAAATCCGTGACATGGTGATAAAGGATACAATGTTAAAAATTGCGTGAGATTTCTGAGGCTGTTGGCATCTAACAGGAGCGGTGCATAGTATTTTGCATGAATATTTGGATATGTGAAAGCTGGCGGTGAGGTGGTCGCTAAGTTCGCTAACAATTGATCAAAAACGTCATCGAGTGAACACTTTGAAGCACAATTTGGAGCTGTTTCAGAGAAATGCAGATAAACTCTTGCGTATTTTCGTAACAGTTGAGGAAACACGCAAAACTTTATATCACTACCAGCCAGAAACGAAAGAACAGTCAAAACAGTGGATAGAAGTGGGGGAACTTTTACCAAAGAAAGCTGAAACGGTTCCATCAGCAGAAGCGTTTATGGTCTTTTTTTTAGGGGGGGGGGGATGCCCATGGTTTTATCTTTAATGTCCACTTGGAAAGGCCTAAAAGAATCATCGGTGAGTTCTACGCATTTTTAATGGAACGTTTAAATAAGAAAATTAAGAAAATAATCCCTCATTTAACGGGGAAAAATATTCTTTTCCATCATGGCAGTGTTCCAGCCCATTCATCAGCGATTGCGTCCTCGAAACTGTGAGGTACGAAATAGTGCCCGGCTGTGTCTATTCTCCAAATTTGACCCTTTCGGAATACTACTTGTTTCTAAATATGAAACAAAAATCTTTCAGGGCCGAATGTGCAACAAAGTCGTAAGCGAGTACTGAAACAAATGCTTATTTTGCAGAGCTGGACAAATCAAACTTTATGGGGGGGGGGGAAATGCTTGACAATTGTGGAACAAATGTATCGGTCATGGGGTAGATTATATATATATATATATGTATATATAAATAAAACTTATCTAAAATATTACCTACGTTTTAATTATTTTTCTAGCCACTTATTTTCAGAATAGGATATCCAGGATAAAATTACCAGACCTAGTAAAAGGTATTATAATTTGATTTTCTTTTAAAATGAACTAAAAATCAAAACCCAAGAAGTAAGCCTAAATGTTAGACTTATAACATGTGGTTGAATCAGATTAAGAGAACGGTGAACGTTAAACTTTATTTAATTTATTCTTTACTTTATCATAGAGATATGAAATTTTGTACATTCATACATTTTACCATAAGTATACAGAATACCTTAAAAGAATTTCCCAGTGTTATTATAATTTTAAGATTTTTAAAAAAAATTAAAATTTATAAACAACATTTTAAAATGCTCCTTGCGACTTAATGTTTGAGGTATTTTCTCGATTTTGCATTTTAATCACTTAAAACTGTATTACAAACAAATCTGGGTATAAATTATTTAATCCCTCTAAAACTTAATTTTTGAGAGGTTTTTTTTCTGAATTCCATCCCGATTTTCATCAAAATTTTGCTTTTTAATAAGTTATAAATTAAATTTAATTACCTTAATGTAGTCGAATTGTATAATGCATAACCAGTTTCTATGTAAACAATATTAGAATTCTTACGCACAAATTTCCTGAATTTTGAACAAATATTAAGTTGCATGGAGCATTTAAAAATCTAAAAACCTTAAAAAATCTGTTTTCAGAAAAACAGATTTAAAGTTTGTTCACTGCACTTACCTTTGATACTTACTTCGTAGATGCTTCATAAATGATTTTTTTTATTTGAATAAAACTATTTTGGTACTATTATTCTTCAGAAATATATTTTCTTACAATAATAGAATCAACATTACAATAATAAAGATTTGTTCAAATAAAGGTCCACGATAACCATAAGGGGTGCGGGACACATTTAAAAATAATTTTTATTTATTGAGATAAAATTTGGAATTTTTGTGTGATGGTTAACCATATAATTTGTAAACAAAATCACATTATAAAATTTCTCAAAAAGTTTTTAAAAATTTAAAAATTCGAAATTTTTAATAAAAGTGGAGTAATTTAACATCTTTATAACTCGAAATATTATAAGTGGAATTTCAAAATTTTTTTATTTAATTAAACAGAAATATATAAGTTTTAATTTTAATTCAGCATTTTTTGAAATATTAATTTTTAAAGACATTTAAAATATTTAGATTAAAAATTAGAAAAAAAAAATTATGTAACTTATTTTTAAAAAATCATATTTTCAAAAGTAAATATATTTTTCAAATTTGCTGAATCAAAATCAAAGTAAAATAGTTTAAAAACACATTTTCCATGTTTCAACCATTTATCTTTAACGGTTCTTGACTTATAACAATTTAAAGACGAGAAATGGGGAAAAAAACCCTCATGCAGAAAAACACACAGGTTTAAACAACGATTGGCTAATATTAGAATGTTGCAAAAAAAAATAATAATTTATCCTTTTCTAATTAAGATAGAAACATGATTTAAACATTATTTTAAGCGTAAAAGAACAAAAAAATTTTTAATGCAATAAATTTTTTTTTGAAAATTTGAACAATTTTGTGTCATGGACCCCCTTAAAAAATAAAGAATATTTTCGAAATAAAATGTAGATTATTTAATAGTCACAAGTAGTGTTAGAGCAAGACGATATTTATTTTAAACTTCAACAAAACTTTAAATTTCTTCACTTAAAGTCAGTGCATACCACCTAAAAAAAACCCCTCTTCTCACACTGTTTTATCTAAGAAGTGCAGCTCAAAATTTATTACTCAACTGAACGTTAATATAAATCGCAGTGCGAAGTAATCTCCGAAAAAGTTTTTAAACGCCATTTCGAATCAGCCATGCAGGTTCTCTACGGATCATTTAATATGTCGCAGCGTTGTAGGTACTTAACAATATTGTTTAAATCACGTACTTCGAATGTTAATAAACTTAAATCTAATTAATGCATAATTTAGTTTTCTCGAAGTGTGCTCTTGAGGTCATAAAACGGCGTATAAGGAGTGACAGTGATAATAATTAATGGCTATAGTAAATTTAATTGCTTTGGTGCGTTATCAAGTAAATTGCATGTAATGTCACAAGTTAATGATTGTAGCTAATGATGTATCAGAACAAGGCATTAGAAAGTCAAAGATCGTTACTTATTGCTTTGAAACGTCTTGAGTAGATATGATATCTACAATTCATTAAAGCATTCACGAATTTTCCTGAGGTGAATGAAATGCTAAGTAGTTGTAGGTTTGTTAAGAAGACACTGAAGATCTGAATGTAAATATAAGAGAATTATCTGAAAACCCGTACTTCGCTACATACGGAGTACATTCAAATTAAATACAGCTGTCAATGTATACAATTAATACTAAAAATATGTATAAATATATTTATAATAAATACAATGATCAATGTATGCAATTGATGCAAAAAGAAACGAAAAAATATAGTTATAAAAAAATCGCAATGGATATTTCTATAGAAAAAATAATGTAGAAGAAAATATTCAAATTAAATCTATTAGCACATACTAAAGAATATAGTACAGTTAATATAGTACAGTTTGGGGAACATATCTTTTACCGTGTTTTAATATTCTTTTGGATAATGTCCAATTGTCTGCCGCATTAGCAAGAGAAATTTTTTTTGTCTACTTCATTGTTACGCACGTGACGATAAGTTAATTTAAAGTACCAGAAAAAGAAATCTCGTGATCAGCATTTAATAAATTAAATTCTAAAAATTAATCTTTAAAAATTCACCAAAAATCAGAAAATGGAGGTAAAGATTCGAAATGGATTTCATTTTAAAGAAATTTTTATGATTTTTCTGGTGATATAAATTTTATAACCCTCAAATTATTATTTTAAATGCAAACTTAAAAGAATGTTACTAAAACAGCTTAAAAATTTAATTTTTAAAAATCTAAGAAGAATTTTTCAAAATTCTTTTTTAGTGCACCTCTACACTATAAGAAGAATCGCCATGCAAAATTTCAGCCCTTTAGGTCCAGCGGTTTGGTCTGTGCTTTGTCTGTCAGTCAGTCAGTCAGTCAATCAGTCGGTGAGTCAGTCAGTCACGGAACTGTTTTATATATATAGATATAAGAGTCGTGTACACTAAATTATTTATTTCGCAAATTTACTCTTTCTTATCTAACCCAAAAGGTAAACGATAAGTTTATGTACATTTTTCGTCGGAGTACGAAGATTGCTTAAAAGTGTCGGGTTTAGCTTTCTTGAGTAAGAAATTTGTTTCAAAACTGTGTTCATGCGAATACATGGGAGTTAAATTAAATATGGGGTATTTGAGGCTCACAAATGTATATCATCATTGTAAAATCGCAGTAAGATAATGGTAACATTATGACATTAGCAGAGGTAATTATTGTTTTTACTACAAAATTATACTGATACAGTTATTGAATTTGTGAGATTGGTATACATTAGTGCATACAAATACAAATATATTACTGTATATGAAAAATTACAAAAAAATTGTATTTGTCAGGAATGGTACGCCCTCCTTTGTTCTTTGCCGATGACCACCTGACCGGAACTTCCTGCTTGGGGGGTGGTCGAGTGGGGAAAGGGGATGAACTCATTTGATAGGAAGTGGAGGGTGGGTTTTTGATTTGGTTTGGAGCGCTACGGTCAACTTTTGCTACACGAGGGCTAATTAGACCGGGACCTACTGCTTAAAACCGATTCCGAACGGCTCCAAACGTCCAATGCAAGAGTGGGATTCGAACCCACAGACTTTGGTACCGAATGCCAGCGGGAAAAGACTAGAAAGGAAGGGAGATTCTCGCCTAGTTCCAAGTTGGACACATGTGCGTAAGAGGGTCTCGTCACGTGTGAAGTTGCTCACATGTGATTTTTATTGATATCTGTGAATTGGTATTATATAAGCTATGTATATTTATTTGTGGTGTGTCCCAGTAGAATTTTTTTTTCCAATGCGGAGGCACTTATCGTGAGACATTCGCCTATACCACGCCGCAATTTCACTGTCCATTTTATTGTGGGGGCACCATATAGGCGGACAGCATTACCCCCTATGAAGGGACGACACGAACAGAGGCATATTTCGTGGCGCGACGCCAGGATTCGATATGAGCACCCTCAGCACCGAAAACCAGCGCGCTGTACCACTGGGCCGCCACAAGCCCCCAGTAGAAATATACGTCAAACAAACAAGCTTGGGACTATAAAACGTAGTATCTTTATTCACCAACCGTGTACGCGATTCCTACAACGGAAAGAAACGAACCCAGGCCGATTAGGCCTATTCAAGGAGAGGGGTTCCTTCAAATGTATTCATGAAAACTAATTACAAGAGAAAATGAATTTTTTATATACCATGTTTTTAAATTTTCTGTTGAATCTTATAAACTTGACAATTCTATGTATTAATAAATACTTTTTTTAAATTTTTTGATAAATTATCCCATCAACTTGAAATAAAATGAAGTTAATTGGAAGTTAAATTGCGTTTAACTTTTCGTTCCCGTCCCGGTTGACAGATGGCTGCACTAGTCTACAAAACAAAATTAACTGAAAATTAATTTAATTCTGCTTAAAGATGGCTATACGTATTAAAATAATGCATTGCCATCGTGTTCTGAGCTCTTCTAAAAGTTTTAAATGTCTAGCTAGTCGGGAAGTTAGTTAAATATCGATTGCAAGATTTGGACTTGACAAACACACACACACAAACAAACAAGCAAGAAAACGAGTTAATAAAAACATGGTAAAAAATCTCACTTTCTGAAATGATCCTACACATATCCAGAATACAGGTAATGCGGAAGCAGAAAACAAGTACTCTGAAGGTCATGGCCGTTACGGCAGTCGGCTTGTCCAGTTTTGTGTAAATATATTTCGGAATCATTAAGGGTATAAACATTTAAAATGCTAATGCAATAGTTTTAAACACACAATTTTAATGCTTCAATATTGTAGGAAGATCTAAAATTTCTTAAGAAATAAAAAAAGGGAAAAAACGAATAGTCTTGTAATTATTAGTACAACCGTCTCTTTTTCTTTAGACAACAGCACAACGTTGAGGTAGGAATACGATAAATTAATTTATGAAGATTTTATCCTGGTAGTTCATGGCTCCAAAGGTCAATCATGGCTTCAGTCCATAAAGGAACCTTGATTTCATGTGTGGCAACAGCAAATACAGTTCGACAAAAGCCGGTGAAAGGATCCATTAGACTCGTAATAGATATTCTCGGAATGAAAAAAAAAAGATCAATTGTTGAATTGATAAATTTACTGTGGATGGTAGTATGGTTTCTACTGTGTATGTGTGTGTGTATGAAATCTAAAGAAAAACTAATTAATTAGACCAATTAACGTAATTAAAACCATTCGAGAACTTCTAGCAACTTTCAGACATTCGGGGTTTTTAAAAAAAGAATGGTTCACTAACATGACTATACTGAGCCCCGCATACCGGAAATGCTGTTGTTTTCGTAGAGCAGAGTTTCAAGGACAGTCGCATCACGCTGTCCCAGGATTTGTTTTTAGTACACGCTTTTCAGCTAGCCTGCAGTGGAGATCACATGATTTCACTCATTCAACACGCGCTCCTGAAGTCATCGATGATTAATTGCCTACCACTCGCTAGGGCTCATGCAGTCATCGTCACATGCTATCACGAGGTTTTTTACACTGGATCTCTCTGCTTGTGGGGATTAACAAGTACACACTCGGAGTTTGGATCTCATAGGATTAAGACGTTTTTCTTCTATGGTGCTATCTGAACAACGGCGTACTGGACTGGTAATAGAGTTTTTAATAAAATCATATATATATATATATATATATATATATATATATATATATATATATATATACACTGCTGGCCACCCAAATTGCAACACCAAGAAAGACAAGAGATATCACAACAAAATTTATTTTGTAGATAACATGTTGACCAAGTATCAAATGATTACATTTATAGACTTCTGTGAAGTGTGGTTCCTGCCAAAAACAGTACCCAGAGCAGCCGCCATTGTTGGAGATCACCGCTGCCAGACGCCTCGGCATTGATTCAAAGAAACTTTGGATGAGTTCTTGGGGTACAGCAGACCAAGCAGCTTCCACACGTTGCCAAAGTTGATCTGCTGTGGCAGCTGGGGATGGAATCTGGGTCAATCGTAGAGCAACCATGGGCCACATGTTTTCTATCGGCGAAAGATCCGGAGAGCGAGGCGGCCAGGGAAGCAATTCAATCTGGCGATTGACGAAGAACCGTTGGACAATGCGTGCCACGTGTGGTCGCGCATTATCCTGTTGAAATATGGCTGTGGGCAAGCCCTGAAGGTAAGGAAGGACAACTGGCTCCAACACCTCGGAGATGTAGCGCTGGCTGTTTAAAGTACCGGCAATGCGCACTAGAGGTGTGCGAGAGTGATATCCAATACCGCCCCATACCATAATACCCGGTGCAGGACCACTGTGGCGGTGCATAACGCAGCTGTTCAGCATCCTCTCTTCACGGTGTCTCCAGACTCGAATGCGACCATCGTGGTGTTGCAGACAGAAGCGTGACTCGTCAGTAAAGACAATTTCATTCCATTCTGCCGTCCACATCCTTCTGTCATCGCACCATTGGCGGCGGAGACGTCTGTGGTTTTGCGTCAAGGGTAGACAAAGCAATGGACGTCTTGCGGACAGACCATTCTGCTGTAAACGGCGTCGAATGGTACGCGCAGACACTGGATGATGCGTTACAGACTGCATGTGCTGTGCTATGGTTCGTGATGTGACTGAGTGATCCGTCACTGCCATGCGCACAATTTGCCTGTCATCACGTGAAGTGGTGCGCTGAGGTGGATGCGATCGAACACGTCGGTCCGTCGTACCTTCCTGCATCCAACGATCACATATCCGCATTACAGTTGTTTGGTTTCGTCCAACACGACTACCGATTTCCCTGAAAGATAATCCACAATCTCGGTAGGCCCATATCCTTCCTCTGTCGAACTCGGATACTTGATCAAAAGATGATCGCTGTTTTCGACGAGGCATAATTGATCGTGTTTTTGAAAAAACCACAAGAAAAACACAATTGCCGAACTTGAAATCGTCGAAATCTCCAAGCCTTAAATAGCTCTTTGAAGTGGCGCCACAGGCGCGCGTGATGTGCGTTTGCGCTGAAATTCTAATCATTTGCATATCTCACCTCCGCTAATGCATGTTGTAAATTTCATGTTATTTGCATGTTTCCTTCAGGGTGTTGCATTTACAGTGGCCAGCAGTGTATGTTATAAACTTTAGAAAATGCCTCTCCTATTTAATCACAAAGAACTTTTTTTCAGATTATTTTTACTCTTCATTTTTCAAGCCCAAACGAATATTTAATCTTACATAACTGCATGTATCGAACATTTTTTTTGTTTATTTTGAACTCTAAACACGCCTTTATTTAGAAATAAATAACTCAATCATTTAATTATATAATCATCATTTATTAAGATAAAAAAAAATTTAAAATGCAATTACATTAAGATTTTCTTTTATTTTTCTTCAGGAAGTTCAGGATTTCTTTTATTTTTAATTTAAATATTCAACCTCATTAGTTTAACAGCGCTTTTATTAACAGAAAGAAAACGCGGTGTATTTTGATTTGTTTTAATTCCAGATTTTTTACTATTATCATCTTATTTATAATAAAAATCTAAAAATGGCTAATTTGAAAGATATAACAATAAAAAAATTTGTCACTAAAGTAAAATAAAATCATTAAAAGTTCAAAAATTCACCACTTTAAAGTTTTACGTTTCATTTTTTGAGTTATAAAATTTTTTATCGATGAAAATAAATTTATAGTGACAATTTACCGATTTATTGTACGTTTCAGATGGCTATATGACTTTAAAAAAATATTTTCCAATGCATTGGAATAACACTATAGAACAAATGTGAACTTATTTTTCTGTCCTTTAGATGAAACTATGTGATTGTGTATAAACAAAAGGTGCTGGATTCATATATCAACACGAATAAGTTCCATCACGTACCATTTTTGTAGGAGACCCACTTCCCGTATTTATACAAATTGGTTTCAGAGAAATGTACCAGAGGCTTGATTAAAGAAAACACAAACATTAAATTATTTTGGCCGTTTCCTCTTGTAGACATCTGTTGGTGTGTCCCTGATAACAAACCAGTAACATTCAGCTAACATATTTCCTTTCCATCGTCTATTGAAACGTTTTTCAAACATAGATATGTCCTGGTGAAACCTTTCCCCATGCTCATCACTAATTGCGCCAGGGTTTTGAGGAAAGAAGTCCAGATGTGAGTCCAAAAAGTGTAGTTTTAAAGACATATCGCAACCTATAATACGAAAGCATTTCACCATTTCATCAACAAGATGTTCATAGTTTTCAGCTTTCTGACTTCCAAGGATACGTGAGAATACCGATTTGAATGCCAGCCAGGTTTCTTTTTCTGCTTGTGACAATTTATTTTCAAACTCTTCATCATGAAAGGCTGCTTTAATTTGTGGGCTAATAAAAACCCCTTCTTTTACCTTTGTCTCCCTTTGAATTTTGAATTTGTTCCTGACATGCAAGAAAGCCACTCCATCTCTGTCTAGAGCTTTTACAAATATTTTCATCAAATCGAGTTTAATGTGCAACGGTGGAAGAAAGACACATTGCGGATTCACTAGTGGTTCATGTGATATGTTTTTGGTACCAGGAACGAAGTTTATTCTTGGAGGCCGCTGTTTACGGATGTAGTGATTTTTTCTGTCACGGCTGTCCCATTCGCAGAGAAACCAGTAGAACATCGTTAAATTTCCTTTGCATTTGTAGAATATGCTACAGGAACAGACGGGCAACCATTGCCGATATCGAGGAGCACTGCTTTGAGACTACGTTTGGACGAGTCAATAAACAGGCGCCACTCTGCTGGATTATATTCACGTCCCAATGCCTGAAATAGACCATTCACATCATAGCAATATACGATGTCTTCTTTCTCCGCAAAATAGTCTACAAAATGGCTTTGTCGTCTTCTAAATAAATTTATTTTTACACCTTTCTCTAATAGATTCCAACCTTGAAGTCTAGAACCCAGTAATTCTGAGTCTGTGTGAGAGAGTTTTAAGTCCCGTACAAGATCGTTATGCTCGTTGTACAATGTAATTCAATCGATGAATGTCATCTCAGAAATTTGATATTTCTAATTAGTAAGATTTTCTTGTGAATAAGATAATATTTACTCTCTACTTAACATTTTGAAACTGCTAGAAAATCTAACTTAAAGTAGAAAACCATACCTTTCATTCTGAAAATAATGCAGATTTTTATTTTTTATTTATTACTTAAGAACCTACCCCAATTTCTCTTGAGAGACGTTTAGGATAAATCTTATATTTCAATACTCCCTGTTATGTAATATATATATATATATATATATATATATATATATATATATATATATATATATATATATATATATATATATATATTTATATATTTATATATATATATAGATATATTTATATATATATATATATATATATATATATATATATATATATATATATATATATATATATATATATATATATATATATAAAGAAGGTCGTTCGCACTTTATGGAAACGATTTTGATAGTCAAGTTTTATGTATAAATGCCGTATTTTTTGTGGCGATTTATTTCTATCTGATTTCCATGGTTGTTGACAATAGCTCTAGCTCGAATTTTCTATGAAAGTAAACTTTTTCTTAGTATTGTGATGTCAATTTTACTCCATTTCTCGTGGATCCTTTTCCAAAGTCCGCTCAGTATTCTTGGATGCCGTTTTCCTAAGGGTCGTTTTAATATGCCGAAAGTGCATTGGAGAAGCGCCAGGTGATTTTACAGGTATTTTATTAAAGGGGATGCACTTATTCCTGTTTCTGTTCTTTCTTTGCTAAATAAGCGGCAGATGATTTAGACGTGTGACTAGAGGCTTTTTCCATATGAAGATCAACTTCATCTATGTCATTTCCATGTAAGGCTGGAATTTCTTCTTCAAAAATTGGTTTTAAAATATTCTGCTGCTAGTAGAGTGAATTAATTTTGGATTTACTTGAGATATTTCTTATTGTTAATATACCATTGTAAAAAAAATCCTGCAAATATCATGAATTCTTTTGGGAACTTTTCGGTACACTGACGAAGCATTTCGTATGGTCATTCCCGTCAGTTGAGCGATAGAAAATTGATCGTTTTTTATTACTGTCACTTAAATACACCCATGCCTCATCGAGTGTTATAAAAATCTCCATTTTTCAGCAGCTACGTGTTTTTCATATAACTTTCTACATTATGTTTTTCTTTCAGCAACATGCTTTGGCGAAAGCAGATAAACTGTAGGTTTAAACATCCTTTTTAACTTAAAATCTTTATGAATGATTTTACTTACAGTATCAGAAGACATTCCTAGTTTCGATGCAAAAGATGTTTGAGTCGCCGGATTTTCTTTTAGGATCAGAGACTTCACTTTCTTGATATTAACCTGCGTTCGAACAATCTTAGGATGAGGTTTCGCGGTCATGTTTTCATTTTTACTTTCAGTTAGACATTTTTCCTTTCATATTTAATATATTATAAATACCTTTTTCAGAAATGCCATAACCGCGATTTTTACACCGCTTTATAATTTGTTGATACGAATATTTCTCCTCGGAAAGGGCAGTTACGTAACCTTCGAGTCATTTATCAATTTTAGGAGCCATTTTCAAAATAAATCTTTTATTTTGCATTCCAATGAAAACAAAACAGTAGCAGATGATTATTTTTGAATTGCCAGAATGTTATCTCAAAATGCAAACGACAAAAATAAATTACAAAATCATTTCCATAAAGTGCGAACGACGTTCTATATATATATATATATATATATATATATATATATATATATATATATATATATATATATATATATATGTATGTATATTTGTGTGTGTGTTAGCGTGTACGTTACATTACAAACATACATAATCTTCCTCCTCAAAATTATTCCCTAAAGTTTATAACTTCATAGTAGATTGTAGTCGTCATAGCCAGAATGTCATTCATAGCCACATTTCTTCAAGAAAGGAACACAAAAAATATTTTAAATTTAATTCCAATAATTTATTACAATCCGTCCCTCGTTCTCCATTTTCCTTTAATACGAGTCAGACCATGGCGGTATTGCAAGCACCAAGTTCCCCACGTGTCTTCTAAAGTAAGTACATCAAACTACGGATTTATAAATGAAAATTTTACCCTTTCATTCCAAAAGTGGACCCATGTTACAGTTAAAATTCTCATTAGGTGAGCAATAATTAAGTTTCCTTCTCACGGTACATTCCCAACCTAGAGTTCTGTTAAGGGTAAATATAAAAATTAAGATAAAGTTTAAGTGCATCAGTAAAATTAATTATTTTAGGTCCCGCTATGGATTTAAGTAAGCTAGTAAATGAAGAGTACTTTTTTGGCATAATACATGTATAATGTAAAATTAAATTAAATTCTTTTTATAATTGTTTTAAATTGATCACTAGTACAATGAACTAAAACTCAATTAATATTTTTACTAATTTAAATTTCATTTTTTACTTAATATTTAGGTGTATATTTTGTATGTAAATGAAAATTCTTAAAGAATATGTAATCTGCATTTAACGAATATTTGTTGTCGTTACTTCATTTATCTCTGAACTCAATAAAAGCCATCACACCGCAAAATAAACTTGTAAGCGAATACCTTCTCTCGTAATTAAAAGAGATATAATGGAGTTAAAAATGATTAAAATAAATGGAATCGGTAATACAACAACCTTCAATTATACGCGCACTTATAATTCTTCTAATTTCGGAATGTCAGTTGTGTTTGACATGAATATATTTACCAATTAGCATTCGTAAAACAACTTAAGAGGATAGGCATTTTCCCCTTCCTGCCAAAACAAAGAAGTAATGTCGATGATTATAGTATTCAGTCTATGCTATGGTTTTCGTAACCTTTAAGCATAATAAGAAGATAAACGTAAAATTTGATACATTTTGCAAGTAAATTGAGTTATAAATGATAAAATCTAATATTTCCTTTTCTCGGTCAAAAGAGCTATTGCAAATGTTTCCTGTCAAATTATGTTCCTGATTATAGTGATGGTAAAAAGGGAAATAATGAAATATTACTCGACTGCTAAGCGTTAAAATAGCATTTTCCTTTAAACTATCAACTTTTCGCTTTTGAAATGTTTTAAAAACGCAGTCCTTTGCTTCTGTATTCTTGCATGTCTGTCTTCCCTAAAGGTAATGCATATTAATGTTAGCTGACAGCGGACAGGGAATCCAGATATAAATTTAATTTCAGCGTTTTTACTCGAAATAAATTCACTTATACCTTCGAAGAACACCTCATTATTAAATGGTGTCGTTTAGTTACAAATATAAATGGCGATTTAACTATGATATGATTGAAGATTAATCATACATTTACATACATCAGTGAAAATTGCATGTGATGAATTGAGACAAAAATAGACTAGCTGCCATGGCTTGTTTATATCCCAAATGGCTATAGTTTGGTGTTTTGGGGGTAGTTGGGTGGAGCAAAACGTTATTTACTCGGGCTTGTAATTTGGTTGTGATTTTAAAACTCTTTAGAATTGGATAAAGATTGCTTGAGAACTGAATTGTGGCTAATTATAATAATATGGTAATGTAAAATAGAGTCATGGAAGATTTTTTCTTGTGATATTTTGTTTACCACCTCTCCTGTTTTTGAACTTAAAGCATGAATCGGCATCAATAAGCGTTTGCGGAAAAATTATCCTTACCGATGCATGTTATTATAATAATGAGGATTCGGAAGTGGGCAGGGCTTATCGTATTACGTGAGTGACATCCCTTGTGTCATATCATCCCCTGTTGGAAAAGGGTTAACTATTGCGGAGCATCGTCTCCTATGAGGAAAAATGAGAACTACTATTGGGAATTGAAAAAGAAAATAATCTGTAAAAGGTGACTGGTCTGTTGTTTCAAAGTCCCAATAAAAGTACTAATTTTTTCCTATTGGAGGCGATGTTCCTCAATGGTTACCCATTTTCCCGGTAGGAAGCGCAATGACACAAGGGATGTCACATGATACTATAAGCCCCGCCGTATTCCCAATCCGCATCCGCATTGTTCCAGAACCCTCATTATTATACTCCTCGTATCAAAATACTTGATTTTTTTCTTAATTGCCTTACTTTGAGCAGAAATGTTAATTTCTAACGCGCTGTTTTCAAACATTCCTTATGATACGTTGGTTTAATTTACCGGCCAATTTTTTTCTACTGGTTATGTTT